>PJEM01014339.1:17929-35814 GCA_004023845.1 Helogale parvula
TAAAAGATTAGTGTGAACTACTTCCCAGAGTTACAAAAAGAACCAGGACCAACACACAAATTCTGAGACACTTTGTCGGGAAACAACAAAAACCCCATGCATTCCGCAATATTAAGAAAAACAACAAAGACAAAAAAAAAAAAAGCTTTTCCGGGCTAATGATATGTAAGATAATTCAACTGAGGGAGTAAAGAATTCTGATTTACAGATAGCTTCGGATCCTCTGTTACCTTAAGAAATCATGCTATTCACCACTGCTTAGAATCTTCCAAGCCAGAGAGAAGAAACACTATTAATTTCGTCAACCCTTGCGGGAAAACTACTGGGTGAAATCTGTATAGCCCTTCCATCTCTGATGATCCCCGAACTCAAGGGGGGGGGGTTCGGAAAAATAGGCTGAACCCCCTCGGAGGGAAAGGACGCTCATCTGGATTCCCTCGACATTGTGCTGCGGTCGGCCCTCCCCCTCCACCCCCATTCTCTCTCTGGCTTTAGAAAAGTAAAGCTGGCAGGGACAAATGGCTCCGTGGTGTTGGAGAGGAGGAAAAGGACACAATGACTCTCGCGGCCATCTGAGTGAGTGAGGGATTGTGAGAGGGCTGAAAGGGGGGATGTGGAAGGGCTGGGCGAGCCGGAGCCTGCAGACCCGGCCACAGGCACCGCTAGGAGGCAGGGACCGTGAGCCACAGCAACAGATCCTTACGTGCTCTGAAAAGAACCTCTTGGAGAAGGAGGCTACAATCTTCCGGGCTTCTAACCCCGCTTTCTGCCGAACTTTATACTCCTCCAACCAATTGACGTAGTCGGTGGGGCTGTAGTGTTTCATAAGGGAAGGCCACCTACAAGGAGAGAAAACCCCCTCAGCTCCACAGCCACCCGAAGGCGCCCAACGCGAATCAAAGGCAGCCTTTGAGACCCAGGGCAAGAGCGGTGCGGGCTAGCGGCGCCCGGGGCCCCGGCGATGGACCGAGTTCAAATCTCCCCCCGCACGCACACGCTCGCTCGCTCGCGGCGTGACCTTGGCGTAGCAGTGGGAATGCTGTGTCTCCATTCCCCATCTATAAAATGGGGGCAGTTGCAGCAACAATAACAGTGACGACAAGGGCTAACAGTGCCTGCGGGCCTCCCAAGAGCCGGGCCCCGCGAAGATGCTCCTTAGGCATCATCTCATTTAATATCGAACGGCGAAAGGCAGGTCTAAGGATCACCGCCCCAAGTCGATGCAGGAGGCTCACAGGGAAGGGAAGTCGCTACCCCGCAAGGTCACACGGCGAGGGGGCCGGGGCCAGATTTATCCGCGGTCCCACACGGAAATCTGTGCTCTCCGCTCGCAAGCAGGGGATGCCGCGGCCGCTACCTCCGAGGGCCGTTAGGATGGCTGCGTCGCCGGATCCATGTAAACATTTTAGCTCGCAGTCGGGCACAAAGAAGCGCGCGGGATGGATCGGCGGCGAACCCACCGTCGTCACCCTCTAAGGCGGGCCCGGCTGCCCGGCGCTTCCCGATGCGCAATTTGGGCAGCGGCGTGGACCCGAGGGGCCCCGGGAGCCGGCGGCCTGGAGGCCTTTGTCTGTCGGTCCGCGGGCAGGGATCCGGGGGTGGCCGCCGGGGAGGGGTGCGCGCGCGGGCCGGGAGGCGGCGGCGCGGGCCGGCCAGGCCCGGGCCCCGGGGGCGCAGGGCGGGGGGCGCGGGCGGCGGGGCGGCGGGCTCACCTCACCCGGAACTGCTCCTTCCACACCTTCCCGCTACTCTGGCACAGCTCGCGCAGCCGCCGGCAGGTGCTGGAGACGCGGCCGATGTCGGCGGCCGTCAGCGAGCCGCTGCACAGGATGTACTCCAGTACCTCGCCGGGCAGGTTGACGAGGCAGCTGAGGCCCGCAGCCTCGGGCGCGGCCTCCTCCGCCAACGCCGGGACCACCTCCATCGCGCTGTCGACCGCTGCTGCCGCCATCTTGTCCGCGTACCTGGGCCCGCCGCGCGCGCGCGCGCGCCTCGGCCTTCCGCTTCGCCCCGCCCACCCGCCTCGAGGGGCCGGCCCGCAGATCGCCCCGCCTACGCCCGTGACCACACCCCCGCGGCGGACCCAGGGAAACCCCTTCTCAAAAACCGACTTGCTGTGGGTCCAGGTGCCGCGAACCTGGATCAAAGCCAGTTCCTCTTAATTGTGTGTCCCGAGCGCTTCCTGCGCGTCAGAGCTCATCAGAGTTTCCCAGTAACCCTATCAACTCTTATCTCCCTGAGTTACAGATGGGGACACTGAGATTCAGGGAGAGAAACGGGCTTACTCAGAATCCCGTGTTCTAGATGTTAATTCGGATCCGTTTGACTGTGCTCTAAACCAGTATGCCGTAATAACAGCTAATTTAACATTCTTGAGTGGGTGCCGTGCCAAGCATTTTACAGGTTCTTTCTACTTATTCGAGCCCTGTATCTTAGGTACTGTTAATAATACCCATTCTACGAATAAGGGAAACAAGGCTCGTAAAGGTGGGAGCCAGTGGTTCAAAGTCACAGACACAAAAGATGGTAAAGCCTGGGTTTGAACCCTCAAAGTAGGAACTGCCATCCAGGTGTGGGTAGGCACTTTTTTCTGGTGCCTGAGCCTATTACTATTACTTTTTTTTTTCTTTTTAACCCAGGCCCTGTGCAGTGTTCCCTGGGGATACAGATGTAAGCTGCTGTCCTCGCCTTTCAGGAGTTCAAAGTCCAATTGGGGGGGGGGGGAGACACCCAGGCATAGAATGATTTGTTGTCAGTACATAGAGGCTCAACAAGGTGACCCCCACTCCAATTTGGAAATCAGAATCCCCTGAAAGGAATAAAGTTGTAAAGTTAACTCCCAGTGGATACTGAGCCATCCATCGCTCCCTTTTGCCCTTAGAAATTGAAATCTCTAACACTGTTGCAAAGGGATAGACCCCTGTCTACCTCTCCTTGCCTATCTGAAGCCATTCTTTCCCTCACTAGCCACGCCCCAGCCAACCTGATCTCTTTCCTTCCACTTCTGGCCTTCACATGTGTGCTGGCCCCACTGCCTAGAATATACTTTCTGCTAGAACGTTCTCCTTCTGGCTATTCCTTCTCTTCCTCCAGGCCTTAGCTTAACCTCTCCAGATGACCTTTCTTCCCTCACTTCAGCCCCACTGCCCCAGGCGTGATTCCTTCCCAGGATGTTTCAATCTTGTCATTACTTACTTAATTAATTTATAACAATTCAACCTTCTTCTTGCCTGCTAGATCAAAAGCAACTTCGGCATCGGGATGGTATTTGATTCACCTGTGGGTGCCCAGTGACTCGGCCCAGGCCCTGCATATAGGCAACCCTCAACAATTGTCTATTATTTGCAGTTGTCTAATGAGCTGTTTAGCTCCAGCAGGTCAGACCTTCTGAGGGGCAGCTTCTCATCTGTAAAATGCGGATTATAATGGGAATGCTGGCGTCCTGGGACCGTCAACAGAATTAAGTGAGCACATCGAGGTAAAGTGCATTGAACAGTGCCTAACACAGGGAAAGTGCTGGATGAAGGGTTGTATAGGGAAATGGGGAGAAACTGTCCCAATATTATCGAACTAGGCAGAGGTGGTGGTCGAACATTGTGAACGTACTAACTGCCACGGAATAGTTCATTTTTAAACATTTAGTTTTAGGGACACCTGGCTGGCTTAGTTGGAGACACATGCAACTCTTGATCTCGGGGTCGTTAGAGCCCCACGTGGCGTGTAGAGCTCACTTAAAAAGATAAAATGTTTGATTTTTATGTCCTGTGAATTTCACCTCTGTACGTTTGTTCAAAGGCGTGTTACTGATTGTATTAGTTTGCTAAAGCACTGTAACAAAGCACCCCAGGGTGGATGGCTTAAACAGAAATTTCTTTTTCCGTGGTTCTAGAAGCCAGAAGTCTGAGTTCAAGGTGTGGGCAGGGTGGCCTTCACCTGAGGCTTGTCTCCATGGCCCGCAGATGGCCATCTTCTCCCTCTGTCCTCAGAAGGTCTTCCCTCTGTGTATGTGTGTGTCCTATTCTCCTCTTAGAAGGACACCAGCCATCCGAATGACCTTGTTTTAACTCAACTACCTCTTTAAAGACCTTGCCTTTATTTATTTTTTAAGTGGCCTTATATTGGCAACTTTTTCAAGTAATCTCTACACCCAGTGCAGAGCTCAAACCCGTGGCCCTGAGATCAAGATCATATGCTCCACTCACTGAGCCAGGCTGGCACTCCCAAAACTCCCTTCAAATGTCCACATTTCTCTCTGCAGCCCAATCTGCTCCTCTGAAATCCAGACTTGCTTCGGTAACTGCTCACCAACATTCCCTTTGGGTCGGTGAAACTCAGCGTATTTGGGAGGAAATACACACCCTCCAGCAACTTCACCTTGACCTCTCCTAGTGGTTTGTGCCTTGGGAAAGACTGCCCATCCATCCTTTCCTGCAAACCCGGAACTTGGTGCCGTCCTCGGCATCTCTTTCTCCCTCACCATCCACATCTGAATGCCCAATAGAGGTTAAATTCTCTCTCAGTTTCCTCATCTCTAAAGTGGGGATAATAACAGATCTTCGTAAGACAAGAAGATTCTTTGAGATGTCAAGACCTTCTACACACCTCCATTGAGGAGATGCCCCTCAATGTCACTGACCTCAGCTGAGGGGCTGTCCTGCCACCTAGTCTTACCCAGGGTTCAGTCCATGAGGGAGCTGAAGAGGAGCAGGAGTGGGGAGTGAAGGGAGCCAACGGATGGACCTCTTGTCATTTTTTCTTTGAGTAAATGTCACTTTTTGAGGCAAAAAGAAAAAAACTCAGATCTTCCTATTAAATGAAACCGTGCATGTGTATCAGTCACTATTGCCATGTGACAAATACACCCAGACTTAGCATAGTACAATGCTGCTTTTGTGTCCTTGATTTTGTGGGCCAGGAAGTGGGCAAAGGCTTAGCTGGGCAGCTCTAAACTGGAATGTGATGGTGGGTCCCATTCCATGCTGTCAACCATGGCGCCTACGTACCTGTCAGACCCCACAGGGACTGCAAAGAGGGTTGGGATCTTGTCTTAAGTGTGCGGGAAGACACTACCTGTATTCACATGCCCACACAGAGGTTATGTTCTCTCTGCCTCAGTTTCTCCGAGAAAACTTTTTTTCTTCTTTTGGAACGAAGAAGCAATCTTCTTCTCTAAACAGATCACTCCTAACGGTTGTCAACTGGTCTCTTTCTCTCCATCTCCTCAGCCACAGTCTCGCTCCCTGTCCCCAGTATGGCTCCTAAATGTTCCCCTGGCTTTCACCCTGGCCCCAAGAATGTGGAAATCAGCCCCAATGACACTGAGACTTTAGTAACCAAAGTTTTCAGCTTCTTAGGTGGAATGCAGACCCCACAGCCGCACAGGGGATTGGCACACCATTCTTAAGAACAACTCTTATTTTCTTATCAATGCCATCCAGGCCTTCCCTCTGCCCATTTCTGATCAAAGATGACCAGGAGGCTGTTGGGAAAAAAAAATTAAAGTCTCCTGCCAATCCAGAAACCTCTCCACGATTCTAGAAAAGAGTTATTTCAACAGTGAGCAGGCATTAAACCAGACTTGAGGCACAGCTCAGGCAATCCACTAATGAGATTACAAAGACAAGAGGGGGCGCCTGGGTGGCTCAGTCGGTTGAGCATCCGGCTTCGACTCAGGTCATGATCTTGCGGTTTGTGGGTTTGAGCCCCGCGTCGGGCTCTGTGCTGACAGCTCATAGCCTGCAGCTTGCTTCAGATTCGGTGTCTCTCTCTGACCCTCCCCTGTTCACGCTGTCTCTCTCTTTCTCTCTCAAAAATAAGTAAGATGTTAAAAAATACTTTTAAAAGATTACAAAGAGAAAAATTCGACCCTTTTCATGAACAGCCAAGTATCTCTTCGCTTCCGTGCTCTCCTCGCAAGAATGCTCACTCGTCCTCAGGGATCAGGACCTGATCGTATCTTTCCTAGTTCGTCCTGTGCTCACTTGGTAACTGGGGGTACACGCTGTGCTAGTGAATTGCTTTTGTCTCAAGGGAGTATTAAAACTTCTTATCTTTACCACAGGCCAGTGGTTACAGCTCGGAACAAGACCCTTAGGCTAAACCCCCACGGTCACAGGGAGATAGGCACACTATCTCCCTTGATATTTACATTTCAAAGAGCTGTTTCTCAGGCCCTTGAAGAAAACATTCCTGGGGTTTACTATGGCCAGAAGCCTCGTTTAGCCTTTTTTTTTTTTTTTAATTATTTTTTATTCTGAAGAGAGAGAGGGAACATGAGCAGGGAAGGGGCAGAGAGGGAGAGAAAGAGAATCCTAACCAACTCAGCCCCCACTGAGCCACTCGGGCACCCTGGCTTGTTTAGCCTTTCCAAAAGATTTGCAGAATGTAGCATCTATGTGCAGTGGAACATTATTCAGCTGTAAAAAGGAACGGAGCACTGATCTGGGCTAGGACATGGGAGAACCTTGAAGACGTTACGCTAAGGAGAAGAAGCCAGTTGCAGAAGGACAAGTCTTGTACGATCCACTTCTGTGAAACTTCTAGAAGAGCCAAATACGTAGACTCTGAATGTAGATTAGTGGGGCTGGGAGGGAGGAGGCAGTGGGGAGTTATTGCTTAATGGTTATCGTTTCTGTTTAGGGTGATAGAAAATGTTCTGGAAAGAGATACGGGTGGCAATTATATACCAGTGGGAATGCTTTTTATACCCTCGGGTTGTATGCTTTAAAATAATCCAATGGTAAATTTTGTTACATATAGTTTATCATAATAAAGAAATAGCACTGACAGAAAAGATTTGCGTACACATCAAAGAGACAGGAAAGATTTACACATATGCAATGTCTCAAGGAAGTTTTCTCAGAAGGGCAGAAGGAAATGAGCAATGGGGGAAATTCCAGATTTTAACATTTATCCTACAGGTAGATAGGGGCACCTGGGTGGCTGAGTCGGTTAAGCTTTCGACTTTGGCTCAGGTTGGGATCTCATGGTTCGTGGGTTCGAGCCCCGTGTGGGGCTCTGTGCTGACAGCTCTGAGCCTGGAGCCTGTCTTCAGATTCTATGTCTCCCTCTCCCCCGCCCCCTCCGCGCTCATACACACACACACACTCTCTCTCTCTCTCTCAAAAATAAATAAATAAAACATTAAAAAGATAAAACTTATTTTACAATACCCTCTTGCTGAACTGCTGACTACATTGAACACAGGGCTGGTCCCCGCTCCCCTCGCTCCTGCTTAAAATTACCTAATATGAGCCCAGATGTTAGACTAATCCCCTCCCGCCCCATCCCACAAGCCCCCCCAGAGCTCCTCAGGGTGCCCTCCCCCTGTGAATAAACCCATCTTTGTGGACTATCGGCATATGGCGTGTGTCTGGTTATCTTTGGCTGGAGGGTTTCAATATTCCTCTCCCAAGAGATCTCTACAATCTCACTAGAGAGACCGTGTCCATTCCCCTCAACAACTTCAACAGCCTTCCTTGTTCTCAAAATAAATATACAAACCCTTTCCCTTCTGGTCCATTTCCCCAGACTCTGTTCCACCGGAGGGCCTTCGCTAATTCAGTTCTTCCCCCGCCCCCCCAAGCCCTGGCTCCCAGCTCCTAACTCACGTTTGGCTCACCCCCTCAGGCCACCTCAGTCACCACATGGTTAATGAGACCTCCCCCTTGCCCCCTCCCCACCAAACCACCTTATTTAAACTCTCCGTCTGTTTTCTCCCCAAAACTACTTATCACCATCTACCACTATAACATACTCCTTCAAAAAAGAAAATCACTGTCTCTCTCCTTTCGACAGATGTGAGCCCTCCTGGCTGATCTCTAGTGTTTACAAAAGAGCCTAATGTAATTCGTCGTTATATTTCTAGTGAATAAGTCGTCCTGTGTGAGTGAAGTCTATTGACTTGGTTGTATCTTGCATGGGGAGGGGAGGGGAGGGGTGGGGTGGGCATCAATCTTTGGGGGTCAGAGGGCGGGCTACGGGCAGGCTGAGCAATAGCCCCCAAACACATTCACATTCTAATCCCTGGAGGCTCTGATTCTGTTACTGTGATGTGTGTGTTTTCTCCCAACACCAGCGAGAGATTCTCTGACACTACAATTCAACCCAATTTGGACACTGTCTACCTGGGGCTTGCATCACCCCCCAACTGGTTCAGGCTCAGGCCTGTAAGACAACCCCAGCTCCCCTTCAGCTGATTCTTAACAAGCCAAGGTTGTTACCTGGAACTCTGGTTGGCTATGAATCAGAGGTTCCCACGATCTCGGTCACCAGTTTGATTAGTTTGCTAGAATCTAGACTCACAGAACTCGGAAGCATTTTGCTTCCCAGATCACTGGCTTATGAAACAAGGATATAACTCAGGAACTGCCAGATGGAAGAGACACACACGGTAAGGTGTGGAGAGGAGGCGCGGAGCTTTCGTGCTTTTTGAGGGTGCCCCTCCCCCCCAATCTCCCCGTGTTCACCAACCTCCATACTTTCTGATCCTGTCCTTTTGGGCTTTTGTGGAGGCGGCTTACAAAGGCATGGATGATTCACTAATTGGCCATTGATGATTGGCCAGCCCGTCTCCCCTCCTAGGAGGTCTGGAAAGGTGGGACTGAATGTTCCAACCCTTTAATCATGTGGTTCGTTTCCTTGGCAACCAGCCCCCATCCTCAGATGCTTTCCAAAAATCAACGCATTCACATACACTCAGGTGTGGGGAAAGGGGTTTGTTAGGAATAATGAGACTACTTTATCCCTCTTATCACTTAGGAAATTCCAAGGGTTTTAGGAACACTTTGCCAGAAACAAGGGTGAATAAGATGAAATATGTATATTTTTTATTATAAATCACAATATCACAGTTACCTTACACGGCAAAAGAGACTTTGCAGATGTAATTAGGTTAGGGATCTTGAGGTGGGGGAATTTTCCTAGACAACCTGCATGAGCCCAATGTAACCACAAAGATCCTTATAAGAGGCAGACAGGAGGGTCAGAGGCAGAGTGGAGATGTGACAACGGAGGCAGAGGTGGGAGTGACACTAGGCAGCTTCTAGAAGCAGGAAGAGGCAAGGAAACGGATTCCTTCCTAGAGCAGCAGCAAATAAACTACCACAGATTCGTTTTCCATTGCTGCTGTAATAAATTACCACAACTTACTGGCTTTAAAACAACACAAATTTAGAGCACCTGCGTGGCTCAGTCAGTTAAGCATCCGGCTCTTGGTTTTGGCCCCGTCATGATCTTATGGTTTGTGGGATTGAGCCTCGTGTAGAGCTGTGCGTTGACAGTGCAGAGCCTGCTTGGGATTCTCTCCCTCTCCCTCAGCCCCTCCTCTGCTCACGCTTGCTCTCTCTCACTCTCAAATAAATAAATAAATAAATACACTTTAGAAGAAAAACCTCACGGGGCACCTGAGCTGCTCAGTCGACTTCGGCTCAGGTCATGATCTTGTGAGTTCGAGCCCGGAGTCGTGCTCTGTGCTGACAGCTCAGAGCTTGGAACCTGCTTCGGATTCTGTGTCTCCTTCTCTCTCTGCCCCTCCCCCACTCACACTCTATCTCTCTCTCCTACAAAAATACATACGCATTTAAAAAACACTCACAAATTGATGATCTCACTGCTCTGGATGTCAGAAGTCTCTGATGGGTTTTAGGAAGCTACAATGAAGGAGTCTGCAGAAGTGTGGCTCGCGGCCGCATGGCCCCCAAATCTGCAGTCCTGCTGTGTGGCAGGCCGATGACATGGTTGGCTGTTCAGGATCAAGAGTTAACATGTACAAAGAGGCAGATAAAACACGCGCGCACGCACACACACGCACACACAACTATTGAAAGCAGTATCTCCAATACGCCGAGCTACTGGTACAGAGAAAGTGAAAAGACCATGTTTGAATCGAACCCTCGGCAGTAGAAATGGGGCTGGAGTTGGGGAAAGAGGAGAGGGCTGAGCTTTCCGGGGGGAGGAGCAGAAACAAAGGCTAGCCGGAAGCCGAGTAAAAGTTGCCTTTAGAACCGTGGGGGTGGGCTGGGCTGGGAGGCAGGGAAATGGGGGATGGACTCTGAGGAGGGAGGGCACGTGTCCTCTGCCGGTGGCCAGAGCTTGCACTGACCTGCGGCCGGAGAGGGTGGCCCTGCTCCTCTGGCCTCTGGTGGCACTGAATGCCTTGTAGAAAAGGCGTGATGGATAAAACTGAAGTTTCCGAAGGGCAATCTGGGGGCGGTGCGTGTATTTCAAGGAAGGGGAAGCCACCAGATTGGAGGGAAAAAGGAACAGGTGTCTCTCCCTACAGATTTGCCTGTAGCTCTTTTGCTAATTAAGTGCATTTCCATTAGCGACTCTTTTCAAAGCCTTCCAAACAAAACAGATTCAATTACTGCATACTGTTTGACAGAGGTCACCAATTCTGCACCTGGAATGTTCAGTGGGTCTCAGAGGCTTTCCTACCCTTAGTATCTTTTTTTAAAATTTTTAAATTTATTTTTGGCAGAGAGAGAGTGAGAAAGAGAGAGAGAGTGTGTGAGCTAGCGAGGGGCAGAAGAGGGAAACACAGAATCCGAAGCAGGCTCCAGGCTCTGAGCTGTCAGCACAGAGCTCGATGTGGGGCTCGAACCCACAAACTGTGAGATCATGACCTGAGCAGAAGTCTTAACTGACTGAGCCACCCAGGCGCCCCTCCTACACTTAGTATCTTTCTTCCACCACTTCCCTAGGATACAGAAATTAAAGCACAGGAGGGAAGGCTCATAATTTAAAGATCTCACCTTCTTGGAAACTGTGAGTAAAAGCTAAGAGAGTCAGGCTTCCAATTTCAACTCTGAGTTCCAGTGGAGGAAAAACTGAGATTGCAGAGAGACCAAGAGACCACCCACCCCTGTCCCCCCCATCGCCAAGACTAGCAGTGCAAAAAGATTAAAAAAAAAAATCACTGTGCTAATTACTCAGCTTTAATTGTCTGCTATTTGATTAACTTAATCTTATTTTCCTCCAGAGGCCATCGCTAAAGCGGTTTCCTTTTAGTGATGTGGGTTCCAAGCTCCATACTGATACATTGATTGTAAATATTTTCTCTGGTTTTGTGCTCTTGTGAATTTGCCAAGGGTCCAATGAAGAATAAAAGAGTACATTTTTACTATGTAACTGAGTGTGAGATGCATATTCTATATTGACCTGCAGTGACTCAAAAATCCATTTCCCCCCCTCTGCTATTTGTCTCCCACATCCTTCTCCTTTTGATGTGTGGTTGGGAAGGTTGTGTTTTGGTGTAAACTTGGAATTTTTTTCACCCGGTTGCCAGGCAACAGAAGCCACCCCAGGCAGGATGCAGAGAAATGTTAAATTGTTCCCAGCTACCTCTGAGGCTGGACTTGTCAAAACTCCAGGGCAGGTTGGGGGGCTGGTTAAAAACGCGGAAGGCAGAACTTATCCCCAGCAAGCCCTAATAGGCAGGTGGCGGGAGCAACCCAGGAAAATTGGCTTTTAAAGTGAGTGTCTCCTCTGGTGACGGGTCTGAGGCGGTGCCCAAGGAACCCAGGGCTGAATAGCAAATGGCAAATTACACAAAGATGGCGCCCAGGTGGCTCAGTCGGTTAAGCAGCCCATTTAAGCTCAGCTCATGATCTCACGATTGGTGGGTTCGAGCCCTGCGTCCAGCTGTGTGCTGACAGCTCAGAGCCTAGAGCCTGCTTCCAATTCTGTGTCTCCCTCTCTCTCTGCCCCTCCCCTGCTCATGCTCTGTCACTCGCTCTCTCAAAAATAAAGATTAAAAAAATTTTTTTATGTTTATTTATTTTTGAGAGACAGAGAGAGACAGTGCGAGGAGGGGAGGGTCAGAGAGAGAGGGGGACACAGAATCGGAAGCAGGCTCCAGGCTCTGAGCTAGCGGTCAGTACAGAGCCCGATGTGGGGCTTGAACCCATAAACCGTGAGATCATGACCTGAGCCGAAGCCGGACGCTTAACCAACTGAGCCACCCAGGCACCCCTCAAAAATAAATATTTTTTTTTAAAAAAGCTGGAGCTGTTTGAGCTTCAATAAGAGAAAAAAGCTGAGAATATTGAAAGCTGGAATGTTAGCTTATTGACTCATATACAGGACTATTCTATTCTATATTGTTCTATGTGTGTTGAATATATTAATATACAAACTCATTTAATCCCATTGCAAGGCAATGAAGTTAAAACAACCACAACCTACTAGACACGAGGAAAGGATGAAGCAGAGAGGTTGAGTAACTTGCCCAAAGTTGCACAGCTAGGAAGTGGAGGAGCCGGGATTTGAACTTTGACAGTCTGGGTCTCTTGGCAGCAGCACTGGCCGGTGGTGGAGAGTGCAGAGTCTAGGGCTGGACGGTCTGAGTTCGAATTCTACCTGCAACATGTACTATGTTCACGCTGCACAAACTGGCTCATCTCCGTGTGCCTCAGTTTCCCAAGCTGGGTAATGAGACATGTTAAGTATTCCCACGAGGAATTAGCCATTGTTTTAATTGATTTCTGTGGGGCAGGGTAGAGCTGGACACCTAGGGGTTCTTTGGTCCCACCCACATCTCTGACCTGCATCTCGAATTTGAACTTGGACCTGAGGTTCAGGGATAGGGGAAGGCAGGGATGGTATGTGAGGAGTGTCTGATGTTGGGTGAGTTATTCCGTAGTGCAAAAGGCTCTCTAGCCGTTTGTGCTTTTTGGCCAGGAAATAAGCGTGAATGTCAAAATGGTCACAGCATCCAAATGGCCGTGTCCAGAAGGGCATGACGGAGCCTTGGGGGCCCCCACCCCCCAGTGTATCCTTTATACCAACCGCCCTGTCGGGGCATTTGGGGTCAGCTCCCCGTCATCTGTCCTTTTGGTGCTTTTGAGTCTCCTTCCTTTTGGAACTGGGTCTGAAGCCAGCTAGAAATTCGATCTTAGGGCTGTGCACACCGGGAGGCAGGGCTGGCTGGCGTGGAGGTGGTACATTTCTTGGGGGCCCATTCATCGGATGCAGCCATGATGGGGGCAAAGGCGTGGCGGGGCAGCGCGGCAAGGATGCTAGGATGCCCCATTGGGATCCGGATCATGCCAGGACCCCAGAACCGTCCCCCAGCTGCTGGGAGCACCCTGGGGCGCCCTCCGCAATCTGCCCCTTGGGGATGGCTTCTGCTGCAGAGGGGAGGCCGGTCCTGGACTGACTAACTGAGGGGTATGAAACCTGGCCTTCTGGCCACAAATCATGGAACAGCTCTGGATGGCCACCTTCAGAATTCCCCGGACCCTTGGCTGAAATTTCTGTTGCTACAGTATTGCAGCTCAGGCTTTCCCTCCAATCAGGTGGACTCCTCTCCCTCCCTCCCCTGCCCTCCCTCCCCCTCCCCTGCCTAAGACCACTCCTGATCCATCTCTGCCACCTGCCTCAGTGGGGGCTTCCTGGGGGAACCTGGCCTCCGACAGTGGGCAAAAATGGGAGAAATTCCAAGCAACTCAAACAACAGACAACAGCCAGTGAAGTCGACTCCACTTTTTAATATTTTAACCATAATGCAAACAGGCATAAGTAGACTTTTGTTGAATTCCATCACGTTAGAAGATGAGGACAAGTTAGGAGAGCATGCAGTGAACACAGCATGGACGACCTCGAGAGGAGCGTGGGGCAGGCGTCGGTCCTTGGAGGAAGGTGCCGGAGCGCATGGGACACTGGGCGGACATTAGCAGCATCGAGAGCTCAGAGGTAGGGGGACGTCCGAGTTTCTGACAGTGTGTGTGTGTGTGTGTGTGTGTGTGGTGACACCCCCTCTGCCCACCTCCCCAGCTCCTCAACCCTGAATGGAAACCCATTGGTACAGCCAACTGCGTGTTCTCTCTCTCTCTCTCTCTCTCCCTGAAAACCACTGCTGAGCCCAGGGTGGGTCCTACAAGACAAGTGCGACACCAGGAAAACAGGCAGGGCGGCACAGCACTGGGCTTCCGTGGGCCATGACCAGAGCGATGCCAAGGGCACAGCATCCTGCTGAAATGGAGGCATCATCCTTCTGTCTTGGGAGGGAGTTTGTGAAACCAGTTTTTTTTTACCCCCCCCCCCCGCCCCAAACCCCCTCCCCAAATCCTCTGAGTCTCAGTCTGGCAGCAGATAATGGAAACAAAGCCTTCAGGCTGAGGAGTTCTCCGCTGACTCCAGTAGGTCCACGATGAAAAGGTCTGGGGCGCCCAGGGCACATGCTTTTGCTCCCAGGGGACATCGGGCAATGTCCAAAGACATATCTGGTTGTCACATTTGGCAGGGGAGGGACCGATACTGGCTTTTAGTGAGTGGAGGCCAGAGATGAAACTCCATATCCTGTTTTTACAACGCCCGGGGCAGCCCCCGCCACAAAGAATTGGCCCCAAATGCCAACAGTGCTGAGGTTGGCTGGCCCTGGACCAGAGGCTCCGAGAGCTTGGGAGCCAAGCCTGGGCACTTTGATGTCCTGGAGTTATTTTCTAGAAGACTATGGAGAGCAGCATCTTAAGGCAGGCTTGTCCCTGCCTGCCAGGGCCACCTTGTTAAGGGTCTCTGTCCTGGACCAGGCAGATGTGCCCTGCTGGTTCAGAACCATTCAGATATTCCAGGACGACTCAAACTCCCCCACACATGAAGCTGTATTTACCCCTGACTTCCGCCCTGGCACGGAGTTCTGACAAGTATTCATAGGGCCGGACTCAAGATCCATGCTCCAGGGGTGAGCGTTTACCCAGGTCCTCACCTAGGTCTGAGACTCATCGGTGTTTGGGGGCGGGGCCTGGCAGTGGACCGAGGACAGGACATGTGTGATGGAGAAGAAGAGACCAGGCTGGTGGTATGAGGGCCCAAAGGTCAGATTCAGGTTCATCGGGACCATCTGTGATGCGTCCCTGACGGTGGGAGGTAGGACAGGGACTCTCCGATCTCTCTTTCTCCATCCCAGCCCCTGGCCTTTAATTCTTGAGCTGCCAGGACATTTGGATGCAGGAGGTTGTAGGAGGGTTGGGAGACGTCAGGGAGCACGCACCCAGTCCTCCAGGATGCCCAGATGAATGTTCCTCTCTTTGTCACCTGCAGGCTGTCTCAGATTAACTGTCCAGTTCCGACAGAAGCCTTTGTGTGTAAGGCGGGCATGGTGACATGCTGGAGGTCAGGGTAGCAGAGGTACAAAGATGCCAGGTAATGGCCGGCTCAAAACAAAATCTGAACCCCGCGGCTTTCCTGATGGCACTATCTGCCAATGTTCTAGAGGTGAAGGGGCCCAGACATCTGGCTCACCCATCCTGGCGCAGGGGACGTTTACCCGTGATCTGGGTCAAACAGCCTCCCTTGTTTTGGACTTCGGGCAAAACCTGACCTCCTTTTGAAGTCCAAAGCAGGTGGTTGCCGAGAATGTGTTTGGCAAGAGAACCCTGTGTTCTAAGGCCAATGTCTACTGGCCTGGGGTCACTTCTCGTTCTAGGCACGGCCGGACCCCAGAAGGAGTCACCCCATTGGCTGATAATCATGTCAACAGCTGTAAACTCATTTTTCCCTTGAGGCTGTTCCCCCCCCCCCCCATGAGGCTCCTTTCTCAGCCTGGAGGTAAGACTCTTGACTTTCTCTGCAACAGAGAGGTCTCCACTTCCTGCTGATTCAACCCCTGGAGTTGCTTTATCCCTACATCTGCCTCTTTCCTCAGTCCAGCCTTGGTAACTGCAAATACTCCACCAACGGTTCAACAGGCCAGGGATCCACGCGCTGTGCTGCAGCCACAATATTCTTTTCTAAGCACGACGCCGATTACCTCATTTTTTCCCACTTAGAAAGCATTCTTAGGGCTTTCCTGCTGCCTAACAAATGAAGTCAGAATTCCCTGACATGCCCTCACCTCTCCCTCGCACCTGGCCCCTGCTCACCCCCCCAGCACCGGCTCTCCACCCTCGGCTTCCCCTGCCTTCCGAAGCCACGCCTGAAGCCAGCCCTGATTTACTGTTTCCATCCGTGCCCTTCGTCCCCCCTCTTCCTACTTCCTAGAAACCTTGTGTCCCCAGACCAGCGGTGCAATCTACCCATTTCTCAAATCCCAGACGTGTAAGTCGATTCTAAGGCTTGTGCGTCTACACGTGAGATTCTGATCTTCTACAAACAGGAACTGCATGTTGCTCTGTACGCTTCATTGTGCCTTCTGCATAGTTATTGATGAGGCGAAAAAAATTCAAAAACTTCAGTGGGCCACGTGGTATAACTGGTTATTTTATGGGCATGACCTCAGTTAAGCCACTTTGCTATATAGGCACTGTACGTAGAGTCAGGAAGGTTAAGTCACCAGGCTGGGGCTGTCTGTGGAAACGGGGAGGAGGGGACAGAGTTGACACTGGGACTCAGGTCCGCTTCCAGAAGCTCCATTTTGGTGGGTCTGAAGCATTTCCCTACAGAAAGGTCCCCGGCTGACTCGCCCTGTAGAAACCAGTCAGGGAAATATTCCTCCGCTCCGGGGATTTAATTACCTCTGCTTCTTTCATAACGCAAGGTGCAGGATTCACAGTCAAGACCTGATTATGGATTCATAGGTCAAGACGGGGAGCATGGCCATTTTACTTTTTCTTGTAGCACGGGATGTCTCCTTCCTCTTGGCCAAACTCGCTTTTGTTAAATGAGGTTGGAGCCACTGCAGGCCAGTTCAAGGCAGAGGGGGACAAACAGGGCTGTAACCTAGGTAACCCCCAGATGCCCAGTCAGTCCTATTTTCTGCTCACCTAAGTGAAACCAAATTGTTCACCTTGTTTTGGCTACTGGGACTGAACTAAAAACCACCACAAGAGGGCAGCATTTACCCACCCTGGATCAGACCTAAGCTCTCAACTAGGACTCCACTCTCTGCCTCTCTGGCTCATTACAGCGAGATTTTTTCCTAAAAGGGATTCTGGTAAAGGAGAGAAATACATCAGACCAATCTCCTGCCTTCTAGCCGGGCATCATCAAGCGGCCTGTGTTGGGAGTCGAAAGGTGTTTAAAAACAAAATTCTTTTTTGGGAAGAAAGATGCATCTCCATTCTATAATCACTGCCTTGGACTCCCTGATAAAAGGAAACGATGTTTCCATCTGCCTGCCTGTGACCAGAGGGGCAGGGATATACAAGAAGATTCCTGGCCCACAGTAACTGTGCACAAGTACTTATTTGGGGGATGGAAAAGCACTCACGCTCAGAGCTTGGTCTGGAGAGAGAAGCGTTGATGAATGATGGTAGAGAAAGGCGAGGTCTAGTTGGCTCTTTGCCTTCAAGAGTCTCTGAGGTTGTCCCCTCCTGGGGACACCGCTTTGGCACCCTCTGTCCTAAGGCCCTTCTAAAGAATGCCAGGGTACTTTCTTTTTGGCAGGTCCCCAGGCAGAGCATCCAGAAATGCCCATTGTGCCCGATAGAAAGGCAAGGCTGTCTCTCTGTATGATATAACACAACAAAACAGAAGAACTTGCTGTCTGAAGGCCCCCCTTCCAACCCTGGGGACCCAGGACGGGCCCCTCCAGGACTTCTTAGCTCTCTCCAGGCCCACCACTGATTTTTTTTTAGCACTTATGGGTAGAGAGGGACCCTTCTAGCCCATTCCTGATGAGAGGGTGAGCTCAGCAGGTGGTCTACCGGGTAGGAACTGTACTGACCCCAATTTGCACTGAAGACTCTGCCGCCTATTTTTGATCAGAGTCAAAGGTCATTATTTATTGGGCTGGAAACCACAGGATCACTCTTAGAAGGCCAAGAGCATGTGGGCCAGGCCAGCCTGGGCTGTGGTCCTGCACAAGAAGCCGTGGGAAGCCTCATTATGGCTTCCCTCTCCAACCCACCCCCTTTAATGGGCTTCTACGATTTCCTTCCTAGGGTGGATCAGCAAGCCCCTGCTTGGAGCAAAAAAAAAAAACCAAACAACCCCCCCCAAAACAA
>PJEM01014340.1:0-35705 GCA_004023845.1 Helogale parvula
TGTTCTCTCCAGACAGTGGGGGTCTGTCCTGTCCAGACAGCGGGTGTTCTGTCCTCACCAGACAGCAGGGGGGTCTGTCCTGTCCAGTCAGTGGCGGGTCTGTTCTCTCCAGACATCACTTGGGGAGAGCCTGCGTTGGCAGTTGCCCTCTGATAATGATCAGACATGAAAGGGTCAGCATCAGAGATGAAAGGGAGTCAACAATTTGCTGCCAAAGTCTTCCCTTTTTAAAGGAGGTGGATCCTTTAAGAGGCCTTTGCCGGTCCCTTCTAGTTCTGCTGGTTATCGGCCTGAGTGTCGTCAGCCAGTGCTGGTCTCAGCGGTTCCTGGTCCGGCTGTTGCATCACTGCTTGGCACGAGCAACTCCGTCGTCCTCTCTGCACGTGTGTGAAAGGAGGCTGATCCTAGGAGTTGGCTCACAGGATCGTGGAGGCTGAGACGCCCAGAGGGACATGTGCAGGCCATCAAGGGTAGGACAGGACCATGTCCCAACTCAAGTGGTCAGGCAGGAGCCATTCCCCCTTCCTCCACCTCTCTGTTCTACTCCGCCCTCCAGGTCCTGAGTGACACCCACCCATATCGGGGAGGCCCCGCCCACCAAGCCCGAGGCCCCTCTCATCCTGACACACCCAGGGTGGTTTCAGTACAGGCACCCCGGACCCATGCCGCTGAACACAAGAAATTATCCATGACAGACGATTTCGGGGGCGCGGGGAGGGCACTATGCCCAAAACTTCAATTTTCAAAGGTTAAGTAATTTACAGAAATCTTGAAAATCTAGAAAATCTTGAAATCTTGAAAAACTAGAGCTGAGAAAACAAAGAATATGATGACCAAAATTGTAGCTTCTCATCAGTTTCAAATCTGTAAACTTGAAAGAAAATTTAGTGTAAGAAACTGACTTTGCCTATTTTACTTGCTTTTGGTAAGTGGTGTTTTTCATCTTATGAAGGTCAAGTTCTCGGTAAAACCCCACCCAGACATTCATGGTCACCTGAATGCCAAGGTCAGCAGCTGGGAGCCGCAGGAATGGGCACCTCCAAGGCTAGGCGCCCACTGCTGGCCATCCACGTGGGCAGATTTTGAAGTCTGGGCTGTCACCAGGTGAGGTCGGTGGGCACCAGGGGTCTGAGATCGCCCTGGCTTGACCAGAGACCAGTTAATGCCCCCAGAAAGAAGGTGGCCGGGCCTTTCCTGTGGTCCTCGAGGGGCTGTGTGTGACCGTCTGCTGCTTCCGCCTGCACATCTTACTGGCGGTTTTACTCCTTCAGCGTAAATCCACGTGGATGAGAATATGTGAGTCTCTGTTTAACGATAAGAGCTTTTATGGGGTACCTGGGTGGCTGAGTAGGTTGAACGTCCAACACTTGATTTCAGCTCAGGTCACGATCTCCCAGTTCATGAGATCAAGCCCCAAGCCAGGCCCTGCACACGCATCCTAAATGTAGCAGGTGCGTGCCAAAGAAGCCACACGGGCTGGGCCTCTGCCCACACAGAAGGGCCTTAGTATCTCAGGAGCACGCAGCCCAGACAGCCAGAGGCCCGCACCATACCTCTGTGTGGCCGAGAATAAATGTCTTCCTCGGATTTCTGGTTCATAAGGATAAAAATCCCAGTAGGTGCAACAAGATCCCCATAGGGGGGAGCTGCGGCCAGACCTGCAGGTTGCAGGGGGCTGCGTGCTCCACAGCCCCGACTGCACTGTAATGAGCTCTCCCCTGGTCATACCGAAAGAAATTCACTCTCCCCTTGTACCAAAATTCACCCTCCCCTGGTGGTACTGAAATACGCCCCCCCTGGTGGTACTGAAGAAATACATCACGCTTATCCAAGTCACCGGCAGGAGGCAGCCCTGGCCCTCCGTCAAAGACCAAAGCTACCCTGTGGCACCTGGGTTGGATCTTGGACCATGAGAAGCTCTCCCCCACTTCGGAGGAGCAGGTGCGTCCGTGCCGCCGTGTGCACGGCAGCCAGCGGCACTCCGAGATCGTACTGATGTCAGCTTCGTTTTGACTAAGCTGGACTTTATTTTGAAATGAAACATAAATTATTTGACTGTCACATTTATTCCTAAAGTTTTTTAAATTTATTGGGGTACTATGAAAACAAATTTGTTGCTATAAGAACATTTTTGGTCAAGAACTTTTTGAAAAATAAAATTTATTTTTTATAAATAGAACAAGTATAAAAAAATATCCAGACTAAGAATATACTCTTGTTGGTGGGAAATCACGTCTTCAAGTTCTTGGGGGAGCACAAAATGGGCTTAGCTGAGAGTTCCGTGAGGTGTTTCTGGCGATGGTGCTGTTTCCCATTTTGTTTTCTGTGGGACCCCAAGGCTGTGGAGGGTCTGGGGTGGTCCCAGGACCCCGGGGCCCTGGACGAAGGCCCCCTGGATCCACATATCTAATTCTGCCTGGTGCCATGGCTGTGCTGGGGTTACACTCTCACTTCCTCCTGCCCCTCAGCTGTCTCCCACACCACACCCCAGGGCAGGGGGTGCTGTGGATGCCCTGGCCCCCCTCCTGAGAAGCGTTCCGTGAGGGCAGCATGGCGGTCTCAGATCCACCTGCCTCCCTCAGTGCCACCAGACAGCACCTACAAGGGTTTCAGTTATTAGGACCCACTTAGTGACACTCACAGCTCCCGCAGGGTGCATGATCCACACCAGGACGAGCCAGAGTCACAGGGCACTAGTTTTGTTGGTACAGAAAATTCCTGCTGGTCGTTACTTTCTGGGTTGGCTTTCAACACCCACATTATGACATGTGTGTGTGTCTTTCAAAGGAGTTTCCGTGTTTTCTTGGAGTTCTTACGTGTCCCTTGTCTAGTTTATTTCATGTATTTTTGCTCAGGAAGGACGGGGGTGGACCTGTGTGCTAGCTGGTCATTTGGGAATAGAGAAAACACTTGTTTGTGCTGAATCAGTTCTGAAGGTTCCAGGGTGGAATCTCCTGGATGTCCACACAGATGATGAAGTCACACACACACACACACACACACACACACACACACACACACACACACACACACACACGAACCTGGTTCCAGCATTTATTTACTTGCTTTGCTTTTTTTGTGGTTTGCTCTCCCTGTTGGGACCTCTGTAAGAATGTCAGTTAATGGTGACAACAAGCATGCCGTGGTTTGTGACTCTGATGGGAATATTCTTTTTGTTTGTTTTATTCTTGAGAGAGAGAGCAGGGGAGAGGAAGAGAGAGAGAATCCCAAGCAGGGGCCTCACCTTGGAGCCTGTCGCAGGGCTTGATCTCACGAACCATGAAATCATGACATGAGCTGAAATTCAAGAACCAGATGCTTGGGGCGCCTGGGTGGCTCAGTCGTTAAGCATCTGACTTTGGCTCAGGTCGTGATCTCTCACTCTGTGGGTTCAAGTCCTGCATCCGTCTCCGTGCTGACAGCTCAGAGCCTGGAGCCTGCTTTGGATTCTGTGTCTCCCTCTCTCTTTGCCCCTCACCCGCTCGTGCTCTGTCTCTCTCTGTCTCGAAAACTGAATAAATGTTTAAAAAATTTTTGAAAAGAGTCAGATGCTTGACTGAGCCACTGAGACACCCCATGGGATATTCTTAATGTCTCCTTTTAGGCATAATGGTTACAGGTTTTTGATAAATACCTTGTACTAAGTCAAGGAATTGCCTTCTGTTACAGCTTACTAAACATTTTAATCAGGAATATGTGTTATTTTATAATTTATTTTTTTAACATTTATTTATTTATGAGAGACTGAGAGAGAGCATGAGTGGGGGAGGGGCAGAGAGAAGGAGACACAGAATCAGAAGCAGCTCCAGGCTCTGAGCGGTCAGCACAGAGCCCGACACGGGGCTCGAACCCACGAACCGTGAGATCATGACCTGAGCCAAAGTCGGGCACTCAACCGACTGAGCCACCCAGGTGGTTTAATCTTTGAGAGAGAGAGAGAGCTGGGGAAGGGCAGAGAGAGAGGAATCCAAAGCAGGCTCCAGGCTCCGAGCTGTCAGCACAGAGCCCGATGCGGGGCTTAAACTCGAGAACCTGCCAGTCATGACCTGAGCCGAAGGAGGACGACTCACTGAGCCCGCCAGGTGCCTCAGGGATATGTGTTCGTTATAAATTTTATTTATTTTTTAATTAAAAATTTTAAATTAAATGTTTTGTTTTGTTTTTGAAGTCAGAACACCTGTAGACCCATGTAATCACAGTCAGGGACGGGACGGCTCGCCACCCAGAAAACTCCTCCTTAGCGCCAGCCCCGATTGCCACCGCCCTGCTCACCCAGAACCCCTGGCAGCCACGGGCCGTCAGCCTCACGCGCGCCCTCTCAAGAGTCCGTCGGCACACCTCCGAGACCCAGCTGCTGCCGAGCTCAGTGTTTCCCCTTTTCTGCTATGTGGCTGCTAATCACCCAAAGAAAAGGTTCTGTGTTTTCAGGCCTTTTTTTTAATAATGTTTGTTTATTTTGAGAGAGACAGCGAGCAAGTACAAGCGTGCAGGCAGGGGCGGGGCGAGGAGAGAGGGAGCGAGACTCTCAAGCAGGCTCCACGCTGTCTGCACAGAACCTAATGGGGGGCCCCACATCACACACCGCGAGATCATGACCCGAGCCGAGACCAGGAGGCGGATGCTCGCCGGCTGAGCCTCCCAGGCGCCGGGTCTTCAGTGTGTGGATGATCGTGACTAAAGCAACCGTGGACACTTACGTGCAGGTTTGTGTGTGGACACGAGGGTTTGTGTCTCCAGAAGCAGACTTGCTGGGGCGTGTGCTGACTGTGCGTTTAACTGGAGAAGAAGCCGTCCTGATCTGTGAAGGTCTGGGAGCCCCGGCGCCCCACACCCAGGAGCTGTCTGCGCCCCCGAGGTCAGCTCCTTTACGGGTGTGCAGTAGGATCCCGACGCGGGTTGTGTCTGCCTTTCCCTCGACTGTTCTGATGCTGAGCATCTCATGTGCTTGTCTGCCATTATTTCGTCTTCGGTGCATCTTTTGCCCACTTTAACTGAGGGGATTTTTTCCCTCTTTGTCAAGTTTTGAGAGTTCTTTATATATTCAGGATTTAAGTCCTAAATTGGATTTGTGGTTTGCAATTATTTCTCCCAGTCTTTAGCTTGGGTTTTCATTCTCTTGACACTGTCATTGGCAAAGCAAGTGTTTTTAATTTTGATGAAGTCAAGTTTCTCAGTTTTTTCGTTTATGGGGTATGTCCTGGATGACACTTTGGTGTCATGTCTAAACCTCTGCCAGGTGCCAGGTCATGAATATATTTTTCTGCTTTCTTGCAAACATTTTATAGTTTTATGCCTATTTACATGTGATCCATTTTGAGTTAGTTTGTAACGTATAAGGTTTAGATAAAGGTTCAATTTTTTGCATATGGATGACTAATTTTCCCATTATTATTGGTTGAAAAGACTGTTTTGCATTATTCTCATGGATCAGTCGGCCATATGTATTTGGGTCTGTTCCTGAACTCTACCCTGATCATTCACCTCTTTGTCTTGTCCCTTGTCAGCCCACACTGTCTTGACTGCTGTTGCTTCGGGGAAAGCATTAAAATCGGGCAGTGTGGGGGCGCCTGGTGGCTCAGTCGGTTGAGCATCTGACTTCGGCTCAGGTCATGATCTCACAGTTTGTGGGTTCAAGCCCCGTGTTGGGCTCTGTGCTGACAGCTCAGAGCCTGGAGCCTGCTTCGGATTCTGTGTCTCCCTCTCTCTCTGACCCTCCCCCGCTCGTGCTCTGTTTCTCTCTGTCTCAATAATAAATAAAACATTTAAAAAAATTAAAATTGGGCAGTATGATTCTTCTAGCTTTGTTCTTCTTTGTAAAAATCACTTAGGCTTCTTAGCTCCTTTGCCCTTTCATATAAATTTTAGAATCGTCTTATCTGAATCTACAAAAATGTCCTGCTGGGATTTTGGAATGGTGTCAATTCTATAAGTCATTTTGGGGGAGATTGCTACACCATGTCTTCCCGTTCACAGGTATATTACATTTATTTATGTAGGTCTTTTTAAACTTTTTTATCAGCGTGTTGTAGTTTTTAGCATGTGGGTCCTATGCATGTTTGGTTAGACTTACACCTAAGTCTGTCCGTCTCCCTTTGTGTCTGTCGATCACTGTGTCCTTTCTTCCTTTCCTTCTTTCTTTCTTCCTTTCTTGGAGGCTGTCGTATTCAATTTCATGACTCACCAGGCACTCACCTGAGCAGCCAACAATCTGGGTCCCA
The DNA here is from genome assembly GCA_004023845.1 of Helogale parvula. NCBI lineage: Eukaryota > Metazoa > Chordata > Mammalia > Carnivora > Herpestidae > Helogale > Helogale parvula. The sequence goes on from PJEM01014340.1 coordinate 6,219, forward strand.
GGACGCAGACGGCCATCTTGGCTTAGAGAACGGATTTACTGGGACGCAGGGCTCCGCTGTCCTGGTCCTTCTCTTTGCTTCCTTTCCCCTCCATTCCTGTCCCCTGTGAAATGAGTCCCATTGCTGTTGCTGCACTCCTTCGTTCCTCTCCCGGCTCGGGAGCTCTACCAGCATACCCCTCAGTGGTCACCAGTGACTCCCAAAAAACACCACAGTCCATTTCAATGTCTTCTCTGGCCTACAGATAATTTAAAAGTTTAATTTCCAGACATAGGGGTGTTTCTAATGGTTTCTGTTGCTGGTCCCCAGACTAGTTGCCCTGAGGCTGGACCACATGTTCTGTCCTGTGACAATCCCATGAATTTTGTGGGGACAAGCTTAGGGCCTAATCAGCAGTAAGTTTTGAAAAATATTCATGTGAACTTTAAAAGAATATGCAGAAGCGTCTGGTGGCTCAGTCGGCTCCGACTCCGGCTCAGGTCATGATCTCATAGTTCATGAGTTTGAGCCCCGTGTCGGGCCCTAGGCTGATGGCATGAAGCCTGCTTGGGATATTCTCTCTCTCTCTCTCTCTCTGCCCCTCCCTAGCTTGCATGTGCATGCTCTCTCTCTCAAAATAAATAAACTTCAAAAAAAAATTAAAGAGGCACCTGAGTGGCTCAGTCAGCTTAGTGTCCGACTTCGGCTCAGGTCATGATCTCACAGTTCATGAGTTCGAGCCCCGCATCAGGCTCTCTGCTGTCAGTGCAAAGCCTGCTTTGAATCCTCTATCCCCAACACTCTCTGCCCCTCCCCCTCCCTCAAAAATAAACATTAAAAAAAGAATATGCACTTTTCTCAGCTGAGTGCAGAGTTCTCTGTATGTTCCGCTGGCCGTGTTAGCATTAAGTCCTCTCTGCCTTTTTCTGATTTTCAGCTGCTTCTTTACTGAAAAGATGTGTTAAGTGCTTTATCCTCAAATCAGATCTTCTTGAGCCACGAGTTCTTTTGCTCAGAACTTTGAATTTTATTAAGTTCATGTTCTTGCTATGTTGTTTCTTGAGGTTTTCCTGCTGGATCAGTCTTCAGATGGAGGTTCGCTTGTCTGCTTGTTGCTCCGTGGTGGGCCTGCTGGCTCTTTCCGTTTTGCTCCTGCTCGGACAGTCTTGTCCAGACTGAACTTCCAGCTTAGACACAGCATGCTGAGGTTTTACACTCTTCCCGCCATTTGTGAAAATGCCTTGCTGCTTCTTCTGCTGGAGCGCCAGGGGGCTTTTCATGACCCTGCAGGCCTCTTGGCCTGAGAGTTCAGCGTGGGCTGGCAGAGTTCTGCTGGGCCAGGGCAGTCGGCCTCCTCTGTGCTCAGCTGCGATGGCGTCAGGCCAGGATCACCCCACCAAGCAGGACTGGGGCGGCAGGGCAGGCACCTGGTGTCATCCCCAGGACACAGTTCTGGGCCTCTCCTTCCCATTAGGAAATTGCCTGCTCTTCCCTCCTTCCATGTCCTGCCTCCATGCAGCGGCTCCCGCCTTGCCTGTGAGGAGGCAGGGAGAACATTCAGGAGGGAGCCCAGGGCTGCCCACCTCCCAGGGGCTTGGCCGCTCGGCAACACACGTGCCCAGCTAGGGGTGAACCTGCACACCCTTCCATTTCACGGCTTTCATTCGCTGCTGGTTTTGATGGTGTTTGAATTGGATTCTGCCTTTTGCAGATTAATTTTTTAAGTAAACTTTTAATTTTAGAAGTTTTAGATTTTAAAAAGATGCTGTGAAGATAATGCAGTGTCCCCATATCCCCGCACCCCGTTTTCCGTTATTAACATCCTCCAGGAGTAGGCACATTTGCCACAGTGAATGAACCAACACTGACACGTCTTTATTAAGTAAAACACATTCTTTATTCAGATTTCCTTAGGTTTTACTTGGTGTCCCTTTTCTGTTCTGAGACCTCACTGAGGATATCCCATTTTTTAGGTGTCCTGTCTCCTTAGGCTCCTCTTGGCTGTGATATTGCCTCACACGCTCCTGGTGTAATATGACCTTGACACTTTGAAGGAGTGCTGGTGGCCAGTTATTTGGTTACCAAATAACTCGACTGGGGTTAATGTGAGGTTTTTCTCACGGTTAGTTACATTAGCGTAATGGGTTTGAGAGAGGAAGACCACAGAGCTGAAGTGCCCTTCGCATCATGTCAAGGGGATACACCATGAACATGACCTATCACTGTGATGTTGACCTTGACCTCCTGGAGGTGGTGCTTTTGTCAGGTTTGTCCACCACACGGTAGCCTTCCCACCCCTTTTCCATACTGTGTTGTCTGGAAGGAAGTCACTGTGTGCAGCCACACGCAGCGAGGGGGTCACTCCGTCTCCCGGAGGGCAGTGTCCACATCAATTATCAGCATGGCGGATCTCTCTCTTCTCCCCACTGTTTGTTCATTCATTTATATCAGTGTGGACTAATGGATATTTATTCTGTACTTGACTTACAACCCAGCACTACCTTACTTTGGTGTTCAGTGTCCCACCTTTGGTCACTGAGAGCTCAGTCAGTTGGCGCTGCGGCTGTCCCTTTGACAAGTCCCTTAGTTGTTATTTAGCATTTCCTGCCACAGTCACAGGTGACTGCTCTTGAAGAATTAACAGGAGACAGAACGCTTGCAGAGTGTCAATCATCTATATTAGCCTGGAAGTTTCAGCCTGGGCCATTCCTGGGGGGTGGGGGTGGGGGCGGTGAGACAGGGGGCCAGGATGTGCCCCCTGCTTGAGCCTGAGGGTCAGGGCCTGGCAGACCCATGTGACCAGAGGCTGAGTTCTGACTGATGGGCCCTGGAGTCTAGGCCTCCTTGGAGAGAATTAAGATTTTTGGCCAAGTGAACACAGAGCACGAGGCCGTCCTCTCGTTGCTGCTGCACCAGAAGCAGTTCTGCTCGGCTGCCTGGACCACTGCACCAGAGGGTTTGTTTTGTTTGTTTTAAATTCTTTAAATGTTTGGGGTGTTTTGTTGTTGTTGTTTTGTTTTTTAAATTTATTTTTGAGAGACAGAGAGAGCAGGGGAGGGTCAGAGAGAGAGGGGGACACAGAATCAGAAGCAGGCTCCAGGCTCTGAGCTAGCTGTCAGCACAGAGCCCGACGCGGGGCTCCAACCCACGAACCGTGAGATCATGACCTGAGCTGAAGTCGGCCGCTTAACCGACTGAGCCACCCAGATGCCCCAAATGTTTATTTTTGAAGGAGAGAGAGAGAGAGAGAGACAGAGCATGAGCAGGGGAGGGGCAGAGAGAGAGAGAGACACAGAATCCTTAGCAAGCTCCAGGCTCTGAGCTGTCAGCGCAGAGACCGACACGGGTCTTGAACTCACAAACTGTGAGACTATGACCTGACCAGAAGGAGGTCTCTGAGCTGGGAGAGCCACCCAGGTGCCCCTAGTGGTTTGTTCTTAAAGCAAATTGAAAGTCAGTGCTTGGGTCGGCCTTGAAGGTTGGTTAAACACACGCCTTTCCCAGGAATTGTCTGCACAGGACCCTTCACAGAGAGCTGGGGATCACCAGCAGCAGATGTGACCCGGGGACTGCCCCTCTGCCCACAAACTCCCCAGTTCCTGGGGCTCTTGCAGCGAAGAGGGCAGCTGCCAGAGCCTCTGCTACACCCTCGCCCAGGCCCACCCCGCCTTCCAGGCCTTTCCCTAGCCAGACTACACCACTCACCTCCCTCTTGACAAAGTCATTTTTTTGTCCCTGTGCAGGATAAATCCCAATTGACTCACTCGCGGATGCAAGAAATAAGTGTTTTGTTTTCCAAAAATCAACTAAACCTCAACTCTCACGCCACGTCCTCGGGCTGAGAGAAATCCCCCTGGGTACTACTGGGACCTGGGGGCTGGTGTTCAGCCCTGGGCAGCGCCCGAACTGGGGTCGAGGGGGGCCAGCACAGGGGGCGCTGCCAGCTTCGTCTTCCAGGAAAAGCAGTGCGAACCGCGCAGGGCCCTGCGCCTCAGGGTGCAGAATGGACCGGCGGCCAGCCTTGCTCACTGGAGCCTGCACCCCCGCTCCCGGGCTCGGACCTCTGCTTGGCCAGCCAGGGCCACCTGGGCCTCATCCCCGCCCCCGCCGCAGGCCGCAGCCTTGACCGCTGGTCTGGGGGCTGGGCGCGGGCCAGCAGGGAGGACGACCCCACCCGCTGGCTTCGGCTCCCTGGACGAGGGGCAGAGACTGTGCTGTCGTGTCCAAGGATGTGCCACACGTGGCAGCCGGGACGTGTCCCCTCTCCGGTGCCGGCCTCCTGGCAGCTGGTCAGCGCCCCGCCCAGAACCCACCGCCTCCTCCCAGCCGGGCGCTGCGTGCCTCAACTCGGCCTGCGGACCCGGGGAGGACTCTGGGAGGACTCCGGGACCACGCGGGGACCACTCGGGGAAGGCTGGCACAAGTCTCGGGAAGGACAGCGCGGGGGCACCGGGCTCAGTCTGTCCCCGACGGGCAGGCTGCGCGCTGGAGTCTCCCAGGTTCTGATTGGCCAAGCTTCTGCCACGTGACACTCTCGGAGCCAATCGTGGCGGACCTACCTGGCACACGCTTATTGGCTCAGGCGGGTCAGGTGGGCGAGGACAGAGCCCGGAGGGGACGCTTGGGGCCGCGGGCCACAGGACACGGGCCAGGGCGTAGCTCCCAGAGGCCCCGTCTTAGCGCCCACCTCGAGTGGCACTCGGCCGGGGTCCTGCCTGAGGCCCTTCCACCTTCAGGGCCATGCAGACTTGTGGCCAACACTGGCCCGATATTGCGACAGCCGGGTCCTGCAATCCCGCCCCTAGCCCAGTGCCGCCCCCTCCTCGGCCCAGCCCCCAGCGCCGCTCCTGGAACCTCCCCCCCTCCACTACACCGCGACAGGACCCGTCCCTTCAGACCTGAGGGAACCTGCTGAGGGAGGTGGAGACACTTCCAAATGTGTGGACAGGTGGCCGGGACTGGGTTCACCGAGCCGCGCTGGCTGTGATCGTGGACAGCAGGACTTGTCTAGCTGCGGATTAGCACAACTAGACAAAACGGTCCTTGACTGCCAGACCTTTACGATTTTGTCCTGACGGCCTGGTAATTAAGTGACTTGTGAGTCAATAGCTCCTATAGTGCAGGTCCCAAGAGGACACGAGACAGGCAATCCCAGGCCTGCCTGGAGCTGGCTGCTGGTAGGGACCAGGGGCAGGAGGTCACCAGAGCCAGGACCTGGCAGGACCTGCCTGCCTGCAGAGTGGGAGGGTGGCTCTAGAGGGTGCCAGGTATCAAAGTGTGCTCTGTTTGCCAGAAGAGTTAAACATGCAGAAAGGCGAGAGACTCTGCTAAGAGTTGGTGTGGACCTAACACAGGGGTCCGGGGCAAGGCCGTGGTCATCTGAGTCATGGTCACAGCCCTGTGACCTGACACAGCAGCTCCTACCTCAGGGTCCTGGGCATGGCTGTTCCTCTGTCTGGAGTGCTCTCCCATGAAAGTACCCCAGGGCCCCCTCTTCCTCTCCTCAGGGTCTCTCTGCACCTCCTCAGAGGTGAAATATTGGTCTTCACCATCCTCTCTGCCCCCTGATCCCACTCAATTTCTGCCCCAGAACTTGATTTACTTTTGTATCATCTGTCTCCTGCCACTGGAAAAATGAGTTCCAGGAGGAAGGGACCTCAGGTATTCCTGGTGCATACCACCCAGCTTGGCACATCATTAGACTCGGTAAAAATCAAGTGAACAAATGCCTTTACCTGGAGTCCTCAGACACTCCCACCTGAGGGGTCTGACCCACCAGTCGCCAATGGAGGGCTGGCCAGGGTTCAGAGGGAAGGCGTGCCAGTCACCTGGCAAATCCAGGTTGCTGCTCAGGACTGAACCTAGTCCATGCCAGGCTGGGGCGGGGGGAGGGGGGGCGGGTAGTGGAGGCTGAATGGTTGATGCAGTTTTCCGTGCCCTCCCTTTTTTTTTTTTAATGTCTATTTATTCTCAGAAAGAGAGAGAGAGAAAGACCAGGGGAGGGGCAGACAGAGAGAATCCCAAGCAGGCTTCGCACCGTCAGCACAGCCTGACCCAGGATTCAAACTCCTGAAGCATGAGATCATGACCTGAGCCAAAATCAAGAATCTGACGCCTGACTAAGCCCCCCAGGCACCCCTGGGAGCCCTTCTAAGAGTGGCCATGCTGGGGGTGGCATGCAGAGCCCAAAGACAGAGTGGGCTACAAAACCTTCTGCAGCACTTTGGTTCCAAGGAGGGAGGATAGACAGTGACTCCCTCATCAGGAGGCAAAGTGGGACCTGAGCCCCCAAGGGCCTGGCGTAGCTGTGGGGAAGGCAAGGCCTGTCAAGGCGTCTGGGCAGGTGGGGGTCTAGCAGAAGGAGGGGGGAGAGGAGGGGGAAGAAGGGAGACCCAACGGGGCCAGTCTGCCTTTTAGATGATTACCCTGGGGCTGCCTTAGGGAGAACTGGGTGAATGTGGGTCCGTGGGGAGACCCTGCAGTTGTCCCAGCAAGTGGGGAAGGGGCTTCCTATGGGGCAGCACATTAGACTAAGTGGGCTCCTCCAAAATGGTCGGGGCCCTTGGTCGTCTGCCCAGGTGGGCTGCCCCGGGGGGCATCAGGACTCTGGAGAGAATGGCCACGCGGTGTGAACTCGCTATGGTGTTTATTGGCTGTGATTCCATCCAGAGAGAACACACATGACGGCCCCCGACATGCAGGAGGGGGCGCGGGCGCACGGACAGAAGGACGGACAACATCCACGGTCCACGCTAAGCTTGGCAGCTCCGGGCGCCCCATGCGCTGGGAACGGGATGCGGGGTTTCTACGGGACAACGCCCTGTCTGCTCAGAGCTGGCTTTTTGACGTGTGAAAACAGGCGTTTAAAAAAGACACGGGACCGGAGGAGGCGAGGGCGCAGGAGCGCGGGGCGCCAGGGCACGCGGCCCGGCCGGCAGGGGGCGTCCGCGGTTAGTATTGCCGTCTATTGTTATGGCTTCTCTAAAGAGCTACGTTGGGCCGAATCCCCCGGTCCGCAACACGTGGACGCGATGAATGTGCGATATGGACAGAAAGGGGCCCCCGGACACCGAGGCGATGGGCTTTCTGTCCCGATAGAACTCCCCAAACACGTAAGACCTCATTTACCTGAGATTCAACATATCATGATGCAAAGGAAAACAAGGATGAAAGAGACGGAAGGGTCCGGGAGGCCCTCGGTGGCTCCCGTCAGACTCCGCCAGCGCTGAGCGCAAGGCCACCTGGCGGGTCCCCACCTTGAGGGGCCTGCACCTGGCAGAGGAAAGCCCGAGGGGGCTTTCTGTCTCCAGGTGTGGCACTCATCCCAGGGCCCCGGGTCTCCTCCCCACTCTCATGGAAGGTGTGGGCGCACAGAGGGTGAGGGCAGAGGCCCCCCACCCCAGAGCAGCCTCGGCTAAGAAGACCTAGCCGGGAGGTGCCACCCAGGGAGGGGAGAGGGCTGGGCGGAAAGACTCAGAGGTGCGGTGAGTCACAGGGCGCATGAGGGGCTGCACTGTTCCACACTGGGCCTGCGGTGGGGGTGGTGCCAGAAATTTGCCCCCAGGCCTATTGCTTAGTTTCTGAAGTTTGGGAGAGACCTGGGCCCTGGTACTTCTCCGAAGCAAAGCCTTCCAGAGGAGCCGGCGGAGAAGGGGCATGGAGGACAGGCAGAGACAGATGGACACCGTGAGAGGTGCAGGTGGAGGCGGGCAACCTTCAGACAGGAACATTCGGAGCCCCTGCAGCCCATGTGTCACTGTGGGGACAGGGGAGGCTCCCTCCCAGCCCCCCACACGCCCACCTTCCCCCCACTATGGCTGTGCTCCTGAGTTTGGGACGGGACAAGCGCCCAACAACGCAGGGCGGCGCACCAACGGGTGATGGAGATGCTGGCCCTGTCGGTGGCATGGCCTTGGGCGCTGCTGGGTGGGTGTGGGGGGGGCAGCGGGACATCCCAGGCTCTGGGGGAGGGCTCGGCCCAGAGGAGCACGTGGGCGGTCCACGGAGGGGCCCTGGGGAGGGGTGGGCACCCCTGCCCCGGTGGGTGGCGGTGGTGATGGCAGTCAGGGGAGGGGGCTGGTGGTGAGCGGTGAGCGCAGGCTCCCGAGGCGTGAGGGGGACATGGGGTGGAAAGATCCAGGACTATGGCTTATATTGGCGTTGGGGGACTGCACTCTGCTCCCGACATCCCTTCAGGGGCCTCCGCGGAGGGCATGTAGAGGGCGTAGGTAGGCGAGGGGCGGTGGGGTGGGGGTCTGGGCTCAGGCGGGCTGGGTCCAGCTGGGGCATTACTTCTTGAACATGTCCTGCAGCGGCCCTGGCAGGTACTTGATGACCGTGTCCAGGATGCTCTCGTCCTCCTCCTCCGGCTCGTCCCCACAGCCCGGCGGGATGGCTTTCTTTGGCCGAGTCAGACTGCCCTCTGAATTGGCCTCCATGGCGGCCTGGGCCTCAGCCTCTCGCTCTTCCTTCTTCTTGATGCCGTACTGTGGGGGAGGGGCGGGGGTCAGACCAGTGGGCTCCCAGCCCCAGACTGGCACCCGGGCCACGCGGAACCTAGGAGGACTGGACCATTCCTGCTCCTGCGGGATTGGCCCAGAGACCTCCAGAGGCAGGGCCTGTGGCTGAGAAGGGCAGCTGGGAGCCCCTGGCCCCACAGGCTGCCTCTGAGGCCCCTGAAGGCAAAATCCCGCCCAGGAGGGTGCCTGGTGGGGGGACCCTCCCGGAGAATGCGGGGGCAACAGCAGAAGCCACGGCTTGGGGGGCTGCGTTGAGGGGGGAGCAGAGGGGAGGGGAAGGCCGGTCCCTGCGGGGTGCCAGTGGCCCCGCCCCACTCCTGGCCTCTCCACCCTCCTGACCTACCTCGCCTTCCCCAGAAGCTGGCGCTGTCCTCTGCTGGCCTGGGCTGTGCTCCAGGAGCAGTGGGAGGGGGAGGCAGGACATCTGCCCGTGGTGGTGGAGAACCCATTGCTCTGGGCCCGGCCGGCACACACAGCCCAGGTCCTTGGTCGGGTGACATGTGGTCACACCCTCATGCCTGGCCAAACCTCCCTAGCTGTGGCTGCGACCCCGGCCCCTGCGTGGACAGCCGACGGAGGACGGAGTCCAATGGCAGCCCTAAGTGGAACCCCACCTAGGTGTGCCCTCAGCCCACACTCCTGGCCACCCCTGAGACCCCATTTCTGGTTTCCTGTGTGTGTCCCTGCCCCCAGCTCTTACCCAGGTCTCCCATCTGTAGTGGGTTGAATGTGTCCCCCCCTCAAATTCTTGTCACCTGGAACCTCAAAACATGATCTTATTTGAAAATAGAGCCTTTGCAAATGTAACTAAGATATGGAGATGAGATTGCCCTGGCCCTAAATCTAGAGTTTCCTTGTAAGAGAAAGAAAAGGACAGAGAAAGCCACAGGAAAATGGAGCAAGACTGGAGCGGACACGGTCACGAGCCAAGGACACCAGGGATGGCCGGAGCCATGGCAAGAGAACGCCAGGAGGCAAGATTCTCTCCCACACGTTTCAGAGGGAGGGCACCCCTGCCCACATGCTGCCTCAGGACTTCTGGGCTCCGGAACTGAGAGGATTCATTTCTAAGAGGGGGCCCTACCTCCAGGCCTGTCACCAGCCCCTCAGGACCCAGCACTGAAGAGGGGAGCTGGTGCTCAATGAGGTCACCTGTCTCAGGGCTGGTGGGAACCGGGCGGGGTCAAGCTGGACACATGCTTCTGGGGGCTGGTGGTCCATCTGACAGGCCAAGCTCAGGACCTGCTCAGGCTGGAAGGAGGGGTGCCACTGGCCGGGTCTGAGGTTCTGGATCGCACATTAGGGAACGTGCAGGAGCAGAAGCGTTAGTAAAGACGAAGGGGGAGAAGCAGGGCAGCGTGTGGGTGTCAGCAAGTCCTACTGGGGGACGCACAGCACGCATCACCGGCCCCAGGGAGGGGGTGCTTCTGTCCAGGTGGAGGACTCACCCCATCGCTCCTTGCCAGCCCCACCAGAAATGGTGGATTCTGCTTCTGGTACTTGGGGGGGAAGGGACACCCTCACTCTCCAAGAAGGGCCTTCCTTCTGCTTCCAGGTTTCAAGGGGGCTGGCTATGTCCCTCCCGCAGCTTCTAAAGGCACGGAAGGAAACCTCTGCACGGGTCTCCTCTCTGCGGCTGCAGGCTTCAGGCCTGGGGGACACAAGGGCCACCTTCAGCAGCGATCAGAGAGAGGGGAGCCGTGCTCTCCACCCAGCTGTGACCAGAGCACAGCCTGGGGCCTCCTTGGGCACCTGCCAGACACTGAGGAGAAAGGAGTAAAGGGTTTATCTCTGTTTCCTCAGCAGGAGCCCTGAGCAGCTCAGACTCCCCTGTGTACCCTGAATAGCCCCCGGGAGTGCTAGGAGGGTTTCACAGAGGGGCTGACCAGGGCACCCCGAGAACTCATAGGCAATGGGCACATTGACCAGAGGACCCTCCCTGCTGAGCACTGATGTCAGGTCAGCCAAAGGCACAGCGTGTGACAAGATGACCAGACACCAGGCACCCCCTTTCCCACAGGCCCTCTTCCTGGGTCACCATTCTGGGACAACCTCTCGGTGGATGGCAGTGGCCCTTGGGCTTGGAAGGGGAAGGAGGGACATGTGGCTTGGAGCCCTGTGGGGTGGAGCGTGGGCGGGGGAGAGAGACACTTCCAGAAACTAGGTCAGACCAAAGAGAGCTTCCCTCCAGCCAAGGGCACAGAGTCCAACAGACTCCCACAGCCACAGGGCGAGAAGCACCAGGCAGGAACATCTGTGGCCTGTGGGTGGGGCCCAGGGGACTGTGTGTCAGCCTGCACGCACGCCGGGCGTGCAGGTGCCGGCGCCCAGGGGGCACTCATGTTACCGGGAAACCATGCTGTGTGCAGTCGAGCGGAGTCATCTCCTAGATCAGAGATGCAGCCTCTGAGCAGGTGCTGTCTTCAGTGCTGGGGTGGTTCTGTCAGGGGTGCAGGGAGACCCCAGCCCCCAGCCCAGTTGCTCCATTGAGGCTCAAAGTCATTCCAAAGCTTAGACCACTGGGCTCCACCTGAAGGTCACAGGTACTCTGTTGGGGAGGGACTCCTGGGCCCACCCCAGAGCTGGACCCCAGTGAGACCTGGCAAAGAGCTGGGCCAAGGCTCCTGAGCTCCGGAGACAAATGCTCATCTGCTGGACACAAGGACACAAACCGCCGAGGCACCCAGCCCCCACGCTGACCACGAAGATGGCAGGGCCGGCCCCACACGCTGTGGCTCATTAACAGTGAGGATCTGCAATATTCTGAAACAACTAGCAACAACCGGCAATCACACCCACACTTATCATCAATGCAAACCTCAGACTGAGCCTCGGTGATCTCAAGGGGATGTGGGGGACTGGGTGGGCTGGGATCCACCAGCGTGGTTCTGGGAGAGGGTGGTGGTTCTGGCTGGAAACACCAAACCTGGCAGCGAGTGTGCAAACCAGAAGGAGTATGCAAATCAGGAAGTGCACATGCAAACCAGGCACACTTGGCAGTGGGCCGATCTCCCCTCTTTCCTGGACCCACCAACCCAAGGTGAGAAATCCTGCCAGCCTGCTTCTGCTTTTCTTAGATAAGGTCGCCTGGGGACCTGGGGACCCCTGGCCCCCAGGCCCTCCAGCTGGTGGCGCCCCACCTGATGGAGCCCTGGACTGGGCAGCTCAGCACCACCTTTTCTGACCAGCCCCATGAAGTCTAGGGCTGTGTGGCACCAGGGGAGGGCTGGAGAAAGCCGGGTCCGGTGCCTGGGGGCCAGCGAGGAGAATCTGGGGGAGCCACCCTGAAGGGCAGGCAGGGTTCCCACCTGTGGAGCGCAAGAGGGAAGTGGGGAGGGCTACCCAGACAGGTGGACGAGGGCTCAGCGACGGCCATGTCAGGCAGACCCCCTGGGGCAGGGCCTGGGAGCTGGGTCACTCGGAGGTGCCAGGAGTGAGGGGGATCAGGTGCCCCCACACCCAGGCGGGTGTCCTGCCCTCACCACTTAGTATGGCCGCTGGCACGGTGGCCAGCTCTGGCCCTGCACCCCATACCGTCAGGGCACAGCCTCCACTCCTGCTCTGAGCTCCCTCCATTTCTAGGGAACCCTGGGGTGGGTGGGTATTTCTCCTGAGCTGAAGGCTCATAGGAGGGAGTGGGCCAATTCTGGAGGTTAGAGCGATGTGGCTGGGGAGTCCTGGGCTCCAGCACCCAGAACGTGTCAGGCTCCTCCTGAGCTGCCCCGACCCCTGAGCGGAGGGGCTCACCGTTGTCCCCACCCCACTCCCAGCCAGGTGACCACCGTCTCATTTAGCTCTGCAGCCGCACAGGAAAGCCCTCCATCTGGCACACTCAGCTTGGAGTGTCAGGCAGCTCCCAGCAGGTGTCTGCCCCCTACACCCCCGTGTCTTCCCTGCTGGCGGACCCTCTGGAGGCAGGTCCTGGCCCACTGCTCCTACCTAATGCCACAACAGCTGGACAAGTGATCGGGCTGGGCAGGTGAGGAAACCACGGCCCAGCCCCTGGCACTCAGACCCCTGCCCCCGCAACTGGATCGGGTAGATGCCACAGTGTCCACTGGGCCCAGGAGAACAGAAGCTGGGTGTATATAGGAAGGAAGGAGTGCCCTCCACCTGGCAAGGGCGAGGCCCAGCCACTGGGGCTGGCAGAGAAGGTGAGGGGTCACCCGAGGCCAGTGGAGGCAGTTCAGGAGGTGAAGGTGTCCGGCCCACCCGAGGAGGCCACAGGCCGGGGCGCTCATGTGGGGAGACAGAGGGCCCTGAGGCAGCCTTCCACACAGCCATCCCCAACACGGGGGATTGTGAGGACAGGGCAGGACATGATCCGTCACGTGGAGGAGGCTGGTGAGGGTCACTCATCCATGGAGCTGCAGGACCCCAGCACCCACAGGGCCAGGTTCCGCCTCCGTCAGCGGGAACAGAGCCACACACAGAACAAAGCCCCCGGCCCCCACTGAGGGTGAATGAGGAACAGTAAGCGTGTCAGGTGAGTGTAGGTTCGGGGAGCAAAATAAAGGAGGGGGAGGGCGTTATGAAGGGGTGGGGAGGGGAGGGCTCCAGGGAGACACAGCCAGCCAAAGGCCCTGGGGCAGTGGGAGTGTGGGCCCCAAGGAGGCCCAGCGCACAGTACGCACAGGTTACCATGGGCCTGGGCCTGGGACCCTGGATGAAACGGGAGCCAGAGGAGGGTTTAAAGAGAGACAAACAGAAAGGGCTTTCGTATTAAAGATAAAATGAGTGGGGCGTGTTATGCACGTGAACTCCCATGACGTGCAGGCGCGCATCGGGGCCCCAGCGCGAGCCCCGAGGGTCAGGCTGGGGCTCAGGGGAGGGGGCTCCTGCCTCCTGATGGGGGAGATGGGAGAGGCCACCCACCCTACACACTGTGACCTGTCCGTGAGAATCCAGGGCTGGGACAAATACATTCACTCTCCTGGGATCTGCCGCAGAGGGTAAGCCTGGGGCGAAGCTCTAGGCAGTGGGGCAGCTGGACAGACAGACGAACACAGAGACAGGTTTCAGAGCACAGCTGCTCCGGCCCCCTCCCTCCCCTCTCCCCTCCCCTCTCCATCTTCTGTCTCGGTCCCTCCCTCAGCTACCCCAGACACGGCCACCCCCACCCCTCATTCCTCCTCTCTTAGAAGACATAATGTCTAGGCATCTGTCTGTCTGTCTCTGTCCCTGTTTCTCGATCCTCCCCCTCCTGCCTCATCCCGCATGCGCTGATCCATACACTGCTGTCCGCCAGCTACAGCCCAAGCTGACTCCTGACTGCAGAAGGGGCCGGTCCCAGGCAGAAAGGAGGGGAGGCGTTCATGATCAGCTGTCACAGCAAAATCGACTGGAGTTGTCAGCAGGTCCACAGAAAAGGTGTCTGGTGACCAGCAGTGGGATGCCAAGGTTTGCGGTCAGCACACCCTTTCAGGGTTCAGAGACCTGTGGGCACCCCACCTGTCCCCCCCCCACCTTGGGAGGCTTGGCTTCTGCTTGGGCTGCATGGAGCTGGCCCTTCCTTTGGGTACACTGAGGCAGGACTTGGCATCCTGGGGTCTGAGGTTTCCCACTCACATGGTCTATCTGGGCACCTCAGATAGTCCAGGGCAGGGACCATGGAGATCTCCTGAGGGGCTCCAGCTCCCTACCAGTAGGTTTTATCTGCAAGGTCTGGGAGTGCCTCTCTCAGAACCCAGAGCCCCGAGTCCTCGGGATTAGGGGCAGGAAGGAGGCAAGAAGGCAGCACACCCCCCAGACTGAGCTTCCCACCCAGGCACCCGAACCCAGGGATGCTGGCCAGGCTACCAGCACCTTCGGGAGAGGAGGCCTGGCCTGGCCTGAACACCTTGGGGGGCCATGTGGTTTGGGGGATGCTCACGAAACTCCCAAGTCCCCCGGGGAGGGACCCATCTCCTCCCCACCTGGCCCACCCTGGATGTGGCTAGAGCAGCTACCCCAATACCTGCTCTCTCCCAGCCTCTCCCACCCTTCCAACCTGGCTACTGGATGGTCACTGAGGGTGGGCAGTGGACACACCCTTGGGGGCACGGACCACATGCGGAGCTGGCACTGTGCTGGGTGTGTGAGCCTGGCTGCCAGCTCAGCCTTGCATGCCCACTCCTGCTCTGGGCCTCGGTTTCCCCATCTGTGACAGGCATGACACTGTCCCGCCCACTGGGAAAGGCAGCCCAGATGATCCCCAAAAAGGCTGTGGCTGCCAACTCGAAGCCTATCTCCCCGCCAGCACCGAGGGTCTGCAGGCTTGTTCCCTCATCACTCTGCTGTCAGCCTCAGAAGGTATGAGGACCTTCCAGAGCGGGTCAGCACCTTCCCCTGCCCATGACTCGCCCCACCCAGGGCTGCCTGTCAGCCAGCCACGGCCCTAGGACAGCAGGGCACCTCCCCGCTCTGGGCGGGGCCTGTCCTTAGAGGACTGGGAGGGGGCAGGGCTGGATGCTTCCCCCGATGGAGACCACCATCGGGTACAGAGCGCCTGGGAACCCTCCGCGTGAAGACCCAGTCCCACTGGTAAGAGCAGGAGAGACTTGTGCCCACAGGTGAGCCCTAGTCCTGGGAGTCTGGGCAGCAGATGTGGGCTCCTGGGGTGTGGACTGCAGAGTCCTGCGCCATGGAGCCAGGTGAAGGGCGGCCCCCCCGCCCCTGGGCCCGCGCCCACCTTGTCTCGGATGCCCTGCCGCATGGCCTCACGCTCCGCCTCCATCTTGGCGTACTTGGCCTTGCGCTCCTCCTCCTCCTGCCGCAGGGCCTCCTGGCGCTCCTCCTCCTTCTTGGCCGCATCGGGGTCCTTCTCCTCGTCACCCCCGAGCATCTTCCCCATGTCTTTTGTGGCCCCTGGGGACAGAAATCCGGTGAGCTGGGCCAGCTCCCTTGGCCACTGGGTTTGCCCAGTGAGGGTCCAGGCCCATCCTACCCGCAGCTAGTAGCGGAGCACCCCTGCCGGCAAGGGAGGCTTGGCCTTCCTGGGTGTCGGGGCAGGAGGACACGTGACCGTGTGTGCACGTGGTGGCCGGTGAGTGTGCGTGCGGCTGTAGCTGTGGATTTGTGTGCATGGCTGTGTGCGCGCACCCGCAGGAGCCCTGGAGGAGCTGGGGTGAGCCTTCTCTGGGTCTCGTGTATGACAAGGTCAGCCTCTGGGAGGTGCTGGAAGGATTAGCCTAATGCAAGAACACGGGGGTTCGGGTGTCTGGTGAGGCTGCCGGCAGGGGCTGAGGGTGGCTGTGGCCCAGAGCAGCTGGAGGCTGTGTGCCGGAGGCTGTGTGTGCGCTGGAGGCTGTGTGTGCTGGAGGCTGTGTGTGTGCCCTTATGGATGCGGCTAGTTCCCAGGAAGCCTGCAGGGCTGATTGGAATGGCTGCCTTGCTCCTACTGGCCATGCGGGGGCGCCCAAGAGGCTGACCGCCCCAGGCTGAGATCGGCCCCCCGCCAGCCCCACCCACGGTGCCTGTGATGGGGGGCCGGCTCTGCTCCCAGAGGCCAGGGCTCACTGCGGTGCCAGCCAAGCTCCAAGGCTGTAATTACGTGTCTCTGTCCTGTGGGCCGAGTCATGGAGGGCGTCCGGGAGGTGTTTTGTTATTGCCTGTGAATCAGGTTCTCATGAGAAAAGTGGTGGCTGATGCAGCAGAGAAATTAGGGCCTTAGTGCTCCAGCACACACAGCCTCCAGGACACACACAGCCTCCTGAACAGCCTCCAGCACACACAGCCTCTGGCCACCCAGAGCACCAATGCACCTCTCCCCCCCGAACAAGCTAATTCACAATAAAGTGAGACTGACCAGCTGTTCTTCCTCCTTCCCAGGAAAGACTGGCAAAGCAGTCTTACCCCCCTCTCCTGGGAGGGGTGAGGGGTGCAGGGGCGCCCTTACTTGGTGGCTCTAAACATGCTTCTTCATCACATCACATGGGCTGTAAGACTACTGATCAAATATGCATTTATTGAGTACAAGCTGTGTGCTGAGCTCTCCTACTAAGTCTGGGCCTGGGAGGGCTGGCCCAGGGCCCTCTGGCTCTGAGTCTCATGGGCTCCCCAGGGTCCCTGGTATTCCTGTCTTGGCTCTAGTTGAGCTCTGGGTGGTCCGTTTGGCCAGAGGGTCAGGGAAAGCCAAAGGAGGAGCTAGCCCATCAGTCAGAGGGGCCACCCTGGGAGGCTGGGTGCCCTCTCCCAGACCAGGGGTAAGGGGACCAGAGGGCACCATGCAGCGGTGTGGATTAGTGCCACACCGGCTGGCGGCTAAGGCACTCAGTCTGAATGGGAGAAGCCTTTGGGGCATCCAAGGCGCCACATGGCCAGGACCACTGCCCCACCCCCCTCCCCTGCATGGCCTCCACTGCTGCACAGAACACACTTCCGGAAGCCCTACCTGGCTGGGAGTTAGAAGGGCGGCCAGCACCACAGCGGAGACTGTGGGAAGCTTGTTCCTGGCTCAGAAACCCAACATGCCATTTGCTGCCCTGGCGCGGACAAGCTGGGCCAGCCAGGGTGGGGCCCCGCTCCCCAGCCGCCAGCCCCGCTTACCGACGAGGAGGCAGACACCCAGCAGTTCCGCCCCGCACCCAGGTCCAAAGCCTCTGACTGCAGGAGGCAGGTGGGATCTGAGGCTGGGGGTCCCAGGCTATCCCCAAGGGGCAGCAGCAGGGGCAGGGGCTGGAGTCTACCCCACCTTTCCCCTCACTCTTCTCTGAGCCTGAATTTCCCAGGTGAGGAGTGAGGACCCAGTGCCCAGGGCTGGAGGCGCAGATCCAGCTGGCACCCCCTGCATTCAGCTGACCTCCCGGGGCATGACCCAGCTCAGGATGAGGTGGGGGCATCTTTCCACTCAGGAGCGGGTCCTATACTTGGTGGGGGGGGGAGTGTTATGCAGAAATCCAATAATAGCCAGAGAGAGCCGCTCACTACGGTTCACAGAACGCCAGCGATAAGAAAGCACGGGCAGGAGGTCTGCCCACCCGGCAGCTGGGATCTGCCAGGCCCTGCCCAGGCCCCTACCAGCCAGATCCTCCTCCCTCGATGCCCCTAGGGAGGCAGGGGTGGAGTTACAGGCTCTGAAATTCCCACCTTAGGGCCTTTGCACTTGCTACTCTTCCTCAAGCTCATTTTCTGGAACTTTGTCCACTACTCCTGAAAACAGTGTCTGGCATGTAGTAAGTGGTCAACAAATATCTGGCAAATAGTGAACTTTAAAATTATTTTAAACACGTAACATGCACTCGGCCACAGTAAAATCTTAACAAACCCTACCGCTAATGTCCTAGTCTGTGATGAAACACTGCACAGTGACAAAGCTGCCCAGCTAACTCAGGCGGGAGGCACAGCCCCTCCCAAGCGGCACTGAAACAATTAGACATCCCCACGCAAATGAACGCGCACTAAGTTTCTTCCCTCACCTCTCTCCTTATGCAAAGCTCAATCTTAGACCTAACTGTAGAAGCTAAAATTATAGAACTACTTGAAGGAAACGTAAAAGGAAAATCTCTGTGAGCCTGATCTCACACGAAGATCTCTCACATAAGACTTGAACCTTAGAAGAATTACCTGGGCTTCATCAGCATCCAAGACCAGGCTGTCGGAGGTGCTGCCGTGTCCCGTCCCTGTGGGAGGCAGGATGGGCTGGGGGAGGTGGCAGTGACAGGCAGGGGAGGGGTCTCAGCAGCCACGGGGCCTCCCTGCCCTTGCTGCAAGGAAGGGGGGATGCAGGCAGCTGTGCACGCGCCGTAGGACAGCGTTTTGGAGTTCTACTGAATTCCATAAGAAAATACAAATATCAAGTTCTCGCCGCCCTGCACCCACCTCTTCTGCTGGTGACGTGGCCACACACCTAAAGAACTCATGACAGGGGCGCTTGGGTGGCTCAGTCGGTTGAGCGTCCGACCTCGGGCCAGGTCATGGTCTCACAGTTCGTGGGTTTGAGCCCCGCATCGGGCTCTGTGCTGACAAGATCAGAGCCTGGAGCCTGCTTCCAATTCTGTGTGTCCCTCTCTCTCTGCCCCTCCCCGGCTCATGATCTGTCTCTCTCTGTCTCTCAAAAATAAATAAATGTTAAAAAAAATTAAAAAAAAAAAAGAACTCATGACAGCCAGGGGAATGAGGTGGACCGGCTACTTGTGTTATTCACAGATGCAAATTAACTGCTTTGTGCTATACATTCACTAAGGGGCAAGGTTCCAGCCACAATAGTTATAAAGAGTAGAAAATACTTCGAAATAAGTTTAGCAGAGAAATCCACAGAACTTGCACGTAGAAAACATGGTCCTCTTAAACCTGAGGCTTTGCGTGGACACTGCAAATTCCCGACAGGCCAGCCTGAGATGGCAAAGGTACCAGTTACACCAAGATTAATGTGTGACTGCGCACAACACAGATCATACTTCCAACTAAAACTGCAATAATTCTTTCTTCTTTCTTTGTCTGGGGTTTGGACCAAATTAACATTCATACGGTTATAGTACAGATGTCAGGGAAGGCCCGACTCACGCGTCGTGAGTCTCAGAAACGTCCGGCGAGCTGCAGGCAGTGCAAAGGTCACCAGAGTGGAGACGTTTGAAAACAGCGTCCATGCTGGGCACGTGTGCCCTCTCCCAGCCTCCGGGGACAGGTGGGCGGCCACGGCAGTGTGCACAAGCCACCGACCCTCTCCAGCCGGCCTTCAACCCCGCAGCCCACCCCTCCCCAGCAGTCCCGGCAGAACAAACGCTCCTCCCTGTCGGAACTCGGGCCTGTTTGCTGCAGCTGCAGCCCGGCCGGAGCCAAGGTGACATCTTGGCCACACAGCCACACGGTCATGATCGCCCACGCAGGGAGTCCAGGCTGTGAGCGCGGGGCACTGCGGATGCGCTGACGGCCAGGTGCAGACAGAGGAGTGGCACAGACGCCTTGTTTGGAAAGCCGGCAGAGAAAAGCTCTGTGTATGAACATACCCACGTTTTACGATAACTTAAAGACAGAAGAAGGATAGGCCGGTTACAAGCCAGGTTCACACCAAACCTAAACCCTGAACAACATTGCATGAGTCCTTTTCAAAGTCATGGAATGTGGACAAAAAGCAATGAGATGTTGCTCTACACCACAGCGAGACCCCACTTTACAGCTGTGACTATTACAAAATAATAGCAGTTAAAAAAAAGAAAACCAGAAAGCTAGCCTTGGTGAGAACGTGAGGAAACCAGAAGCCCGAGCGCGGTCAGCGGGGAGTGAAAGGGCGCAGCCGCTGCGGAAACAGGGTGGAGTTCTGAAAGAAACGGGAGAATCCCCCTGGGATCCAGGAAGTGCTCCCCTGGGGGACTGGAGATGGCAGGACTCACAACAGCCGACAGGTGCAAACAACCCAAATGTCCATCCAATGTGGTCCAACCACACAATGGACTGTTACTCAGCCCAAAACAGGAATGAAATTCTGACACCTGCCACTGCACGGATAAACCCTCCAAATGTCATGTTGAGTGAAACACGCCAGGCACGGAAGAACAAACACAGTAGGATTCCGCGTGTATGGGATTCGCCCGAGTCGGAGAGTCACCGAGACAGGAAGTGGATGGTCAGGGGCTGGGGGAAGCAGGTAGTCAGTGTTTAATGACGACAGAGTGTCAGGGAAGATGAGAAAGTTCTGGAGATGGAAGGTGGGACGGGACCACAGCACTGTGAATGTATTCAATGCCACTGGGGTCCCACTGAAAAATGGACAAAATGGCACCTTATACAATCCATATTCGTCACCAAAAAAAGAGAAGCATAAAATTAAAGTATACTAATTTATTTATATTGAGAGAGAGAGAGACAGTGCAAGTGCACAGAAGTGGGGCAGAGAGAGAGTCCCAAGCAGGCTCCACACCGCCACTGGAGGGCCCAACATGGGGCTCGATCCCACAGCTCTGGGGTCATGACCTGAAACAAAACCAAGAGTTGGATGCTCAACTGACTGAGCCCCCGGGCACCCCGAGAAGTATAAATTTAGAACAACCTACAATCGTATGTCTGAGAAAATAAATGTCAAGCTAAAGAGACCACCTCAGTGCTCTCACATCAGGAAGGAGACCACGTCTCTGAGGGAAGTAGAGGCCCCGAGGAACGGTGACACCAGGAGCACGCCCGCCTCCGGGCTGCGGTGGGTAGGGACCCTTTCTGACGACAAATGCATTAGGAGATCTGGGCGAAGCATGATCAGTGCGTGCCGGGACCTGGGGCCAGGGGCACCCTCCGTGAGCCCTAACCCCAGGAGGGCAGCCGGCGCCGCGGACCCCCCGGATCGCTCCTGTGGCAGCAGGACACATGCAGCGAGCCACACCGCGGCCTCACGTCTCAGAGGAACAGCCACGGACAGCAGGAGGCGGGGGTGGGCGCAGCCGGCAGCAGAGCCAGTGCGTGAAGAGGGCGACGTGGGTCAGGCTGCAGGTAGGGCCACTCAGGGCGCCAAGACAAAGAAAGCATGAAGGTTACAAAATTAGGAAAAACGAGTGAGAAATAGCTGCAGATCGAAAGGACATGAAAACGATCAAATAATATATCGTACACCGCATTCTAATCCGCCTGAAAACATGAATGAAGCAGATTTTCTAAAGAATGTTGTCAAAAACTGAGACTATGTCTAAGAATTCACAGATGGAGTCTTTCAAACATTCAAAAAACAGATAATTCCAATGATACTTAAAATGTTCTTGGAAAGGAGAAAAAAAGAGGAAATTCCCCTGGTTATTTTTGTGAATTCTGCATAAGAATGATGCCAAAAACTGCAACGGAGATGCGAGCAGCGGGCCGGCTCCTGCGGGGACAGTGTGAGACGCCACCCGAGACGGGAGGGACGCCGGCACGGCTTACAGAATTCTGCAGGAAAACAGAGTTGGTTCTCAGCGGGGTCCGCCTCTGGGAAGCAAAGATGGCTCTACGTGAGAAGAAGATCATGTTCCCATCGCCACCCGTGGGCACAGGCTGCGGCGCACACGGCCCAAGGCTCCCGGGTGGCCCGCCTCCTGTCCTTGCTGGCCTCTCCTGAAGAAGTGCAAGGCCGCCCTGTCCCTCCCTCCTCGCTAGCGGCCAGGGGCAGGGCGCACCGACCCTTTCCTTCTCCTCCATCGGGAGATGCCGGGGGCTGCTGAGACCCCGGCCCTGCCCATCCACCGCCGTCCTGGTTCCAACAGAGGCGGGCGTTCGGCGGGATCTCGGGGTCTGGTCCGCGTCCACGCCCGCGTGCACAGCCACGGCAAAGACAGGTGTCCTCGTTTCGCACCCTGCTTTTAAAAGTTATGGAGCCAAGTGACATCGTAGAAGTCACGCAATATGACCTCTGGGCACGTCCACGAAGCTGTCACCACGACCAAGGTAACGGACACATCTGCTCGTCCAAAGTTTCCGGGTGGCCCTGTGTGACTCCTCCCACCCAACCAGCCCAGACAACGGCTGACCTACTTTCTGTCCTTTTAGATTAATGTGTCTTCCCTGGAATTCTGTATAAATGGAACCCTACAGCAGGGAGGGACCGGGAGGTGGGTCTGGTTCCATCCACTCAGCCTAAAGGTTTCACGGCTGTGCCTATCAGCGGGTCCTCCCTTCCTACTGCCTGGCGGCCCGTCACGTGGACGCACGTGGTCAGTCTCCCCACGCACCTGCCCGTGCCCCGTGCACATCGGGGGTGTTTCCAGTTTGGGTCTCTGATGAATAAATGCTCTGCGCGTGTGTGGACAGGGGCCTTCAGCTCTCGCGGGCAGATCCTAGCAGGGAATTGCTGATTATGTGGTACATTTAGGGTCCACTTCTGAAGAAACGCCAAACTCTTTTCCAAACTGCTTGCACCGTAGCCAGGCCCCCGCTGTGCTGCGTGCAGACCCGCGTTTGTTGCTCTGTGCCCCTGTCCGCGCCGGCTGTCGTCCGGTGTGACTCCAGCCGTCCAGGTGGCCGGGCAGGGCTGGCCCCTCGCGCCGACAGTAACGGTTGTTTTTATATATTCTTTGGCGGAACACCTATTCAAATTTTTTGCACATTTTCAAAAACAAACTTTTCTTTTAGAGTTACAGAAGATTTTTGGAGAAAGAGCACAGAGTTCCCACATACCAGCACCCAGTTTCTTCTGTTGTTAACACGTTACGTTAATGTGATAGATTTGTCACAATTAACACGCTATGCCGGTAATGATACTATGTTCAGACGTCCTTTTCACCTGATGTCCCTTCTGTCCCAGCCCCAATCCAGGACACCACGTGACATTCAGCTGTCGTGTCTCCCGAGACTCCTCTTGACAGTTTCCCAGGCTTTCTTTGTTTTTGATGACCTTGACAGCTTTGAGGACTTTTTAGGAGATTTCTGTCTCACAATTCGTGTCTGGCATTTCTCTCACGCCTGGACTGAAGCTACGGGTCTGGGGGGGGGGGGACCCCAGAGGGGGAGTGTCCTCATCACGTCCCCTCCAGGGTACCTGCTTCCAACACGTACCATCACGATGGCAGAACCCTGACAGCCCAGCCCGCTTACCAAGGGAG
This sequence comes from Helogale parvula, assembly GCA_004023845.1. Taxonomy (NCBI): domain Eukaryota; kingdom Metazoa; phylum Chordata; class Mammalia; order Carnivora; family Herpestidae; genus Helogale; species Helogale parvula. The sequence continues at coordinate 29,191 of PJEM01014340.1, forward strand.
CATCGGAGTCCACAGTCTCCTTCTGCCCATTTCATAAACGGGTTGCTGGTCTTATACTGAATGGTGAGAGTGCTTTGTAGATTTTGGGTACAAGCCCAGTTTTATCAATCTTAAAGAACTAGCTTTGGTTTTCTTTTTCCCTTTTTCATTCATTCCTGTTCCAAACTTCATTGTTTCCTTTCTTCTGCTTACTCCAGGTTTCACCTGCTATTTTTTTCCTGGATTCTGATGTTAGAAGCTGAGGTTAGTCATCTGAGGTAGTTCTATTGGAACAGGGGTATTTAGGGACAGGTTTTCTCTAAACGCTGCATTAGTGAATCCCACAAATTCTGATTTTTTAATTTCCATTCAGTTCACCACACTTTCTAGTTCCCCTTAGACCCATGGACTGTTTAGGAGTGTGTCGTTTGGTTTCCAAACGCTCGGGGGGGATTTGCCGGAAGTCCTTTATTTCTCGTTCCACTGTGGCCACCAGGGTCAGAAAACGCGTTTTGTGTGATTGGAATGTTTCACATTCACCCTGACTTGTTTCATGGCCCAGAGTATGTTCTGTCTCTGTGTCTGTTCCGTGTGTATTGGAAAGACTGCGTATCCCGCTCTCATCGGGAGTGTCCTCTGAATGTCGACCAGCTCAGGTCTGTGGAGAGTGGTGCAGTCTCGTGTATCCAACCGCTTCTCTGTCTGTTCCATCAGCTGCTGGGTGTCTCCCCCCAGGTTGGGGGGTCTTCTTGTGCTTTATGCTCTCAACCTGCCTGTTTGCACATCTGTATTTCGCAACCCATACTAGGTGTGGAGCCAGGTGAGACGGTCACACCCTTGTGACCTGTCAACATCTTTGTCACTAGGAGAGGAAGTTCACCGTCCCTGGAAACACCCTCTGCTCTGCAGTCTACTTTGTGCCATGTTAATGTAGCCAGTCCAGCTTCCTTTGGATCAATATTAGCCTGGTTCATCTTTTCAATCTTTTTATTTTTACCTTATTTATGTCTTTATATTTAAAGTGAGTTTCTTCTAGGCACCAGAAAGTTGAGTCTTGATTTTCTTTTTTTTTTTTTTTAAGTTTACTTATTTTGAGAGACAAAGGAAGAGAGAGAATCCGAAGCAGGCTCTGCATGTCAGCACAGAGCCTGATGCAGAGCTTGAACCTACAAACCGTGAGATCATGACCGGAGCCAAAATCAAGAGTTGGACGTTAAACTGACTGAGCCACCCAGGCACCCCTTTAATGCTTTTTTAAAAGTTTATTACTTTTGAGAGACAGAGAAAGAGTGCAAGCAGGGGAGGGGCAGTGAGAGAAACACAGAACCCTAAGCAGGCTCCAGGCTCCAAGCTGTCAGCACAGAGCCCGATTCGAGGCTCGAACCCACGAATCGTGAGATCATGACCTGAGCTGAAGTCAGACACTCAACCAACCGAGCCGCCCAGGCGCCCTGACCATCTCGGCCTTTTCATGAGAGCGCTCCAGGAGCCACAGCAGAAACGGCCGTGAGCCCCAGCGCACGTGTCAGGGCGGGGAGAAGGGTGGCCTCGGCTTCGGGGAAAATCGACCCGTGGACTAAGCGCTCCTGGGGACCCACCTAATGACGCCCCAGAATAAGGCTGGAGAGAGGCCGTGTCGCAGCGGCCAGAGCACGTCTGGAGAGCAGCTCACCGGCATGTTTAAGAAACCAAATACTTAGCCCGCAACAGGGCAAGACTCAGAATGCCTGGGCCCGGTGAACAGTTATGGGAGGTGCCGGCACGAGGGGGGTCAGCCCACGACAGAGAGACGCCCCCAGACCCGAGGAGCCAACCATATGAACACACAGGATGAGACTGCTGAGCCCCAGAGCTAAATGGCAAAAACCAAGCACAGAAAAGTACTAGCAAGTAATAGAAAATTCACCTCAAACGTATGAGTCGTAAATACGCAACCCCGTTGTGCTCAAACGTTGTTCAGCAAGTGAAAGACGTTGAATGAATTTAATTCAAAACGAGCGCGTTTTGTCCATGAGCCAGCTTCACAAGAGCCCGTGGGGAGCGCGCAAGTGACGACGCGCCGGGCTGCACGGTCGGGGCCCCAGGCTGAGCGATCTTTCTAGAGGCAGGCCCGCACCTCCTCCCACGGCCTCCCGCGCCCGGTGGGAGGACAGACCGGTTCCCCGGAGGCGCCTCCTCCTGCAGCCCTGGCACCAGCGCCTCCAATGACAAACTGCCAGAGGGACAAGTGTCCCCTGCGAGCCGCCTCTCGCGCGGCACCTACGACGGCCGGCCTTGGTGTTTCACCTACTCACGCTCCACCGTTTCCCACACTGGAGCCGGGGTTTCCTGAGCGCTGATCCTGTCTGTCTGGGCGTGGTCGGAACTCAGCAAATACTGACCAGGCGACAGGACGCAAGCGTGGACGCGTCCACGCCGCGAGGTCTGGAAGAGCAAAGCCCGGGCCGGGGACGCACGGCCCTCGTCGGGTAGGCCGATGGCGGTGAAGCGGTGCCCGCTCACCCGGGCGCCGGATACCAGCTGCGAACTCTGATCATCCGCACACCACGTGCCCGCCGCGCCCCTGAACCCTCACACGTGACCCTGTGCCGGGGGACCGGCCGGCCACACGTGACGCTGCGCGGGGGGACGGGCCGACCCCACGTGACGACGCCGTGCTGGGTGACGGACCGACCCCACGTGACGCTGCGCGGGGTGACGGACTGACCACACGTGCTTGTCGACACCCCGCACAGACCCTGAGGTGGGAGTAAAGAAATGTTAAAGTATAATCACAGGAGGCCAAACGGAACAGGAAAGGAGGGAACACGGAGCCGAGAGGCCGGGTCTGGGAAGCTGGAAGGCAGCCGCGGAGACCCTGCGGGGACACCGATTGGCCCGCAGAAGCAGAGGGGCGGGGCCGAGGTCGGCGAGGGGCGCCCGTGCTCCCCGCGCGGGGCTCCGCCACCACCCACGAAGCGAGCGGGACTCAATCAATCAATTAATTAAAATCCTGGGACTTCAGAATTCTAAAGCTGTAGAGAAAACTGTAAAAGCCTCTAGAGAGAAGAGATGAACAAAGCAGGTCACGTAAAGAGCACTGGAAATAAGAATAGCATCCGATGATTCAACAGCAACTTTAGAAGGTGGAAGACAACAAAAAAATAACACCACCATTTTTTTTGGATGTTTATTATTTTTGAGAGAGAGGGAGAGCATGTGCCTGCATGTGTGCAGGTAGGGGAGGGGCAGAGAGAAGGAGACAGGATCTGAAGCAGGTTCTGCACTGACGACAGTGAGCCTGACGCGGGGATCGAACCCATGAACTGTGAGATCATGACCTGAGCTGAAGTCGGATGCTTAACCCACTGAGCCACCAAGGTGCCCCATAACTTCATAATTTTAAGGGCAAAATTCTTCTGAAGACATCATTGGGGTATCTGGGTGGCTCAGTTGGTTGAGCTTCTGACTCGATTTCAGCCATGATCCCCGGGTCATGGGATCAAGCCCTGAGTCGGACTCTGCACTGGGCATGGAGCCCACCTGATTCTCTCTCTCCCTCCCTCTTGCTGCTCCTCCCCTGCTTGTGCGTGCACACAGGCGTGCACTCTCTCTCAAAAACAAAAAAATTTAAAAACCAACTACCAATCAAGTGTGAAGGCACAACACAGAGACTTCCTCCCGATGCACCCTGCCACAGAAAGTTCCCGAGGACCCAGCCATAGGAGAAGACGCGGGGATCCAGCCCGTGTTGAGTGACAGCCTGGGCAGCAGCCAGTGCAGTGGGGGTGAGACGCACCAGAGCCCTGGGGCAGCTAGCTGCACTCCATCTGGAACCTTCCACCGCACAGAAGTGTCGTGGTAAGGGCTGCTTGCTGATGTGGGAAGCGTGAGAGTCCACAGAAAATTGGGCAGATGGAAAACGAGACACATGTTGGCTGCAGGGCAAACCAAAGGCTTTATCGTGAGAAAATCGTGTCTGTACTGGCCTGCTTGGCACATCAGCGAACGCGCTCACGCGCTCACGCCGTCCTGATGACGCCAGCACCCGGCGGACGGGGCCCCGGTAGGAGCGTGGGGCCCGGGTCTGGCAAGAGCTCAGTGCCCCCTGTCCCGTAACGTCTGAGCTGGTCGGAATCAGCCCTCGGCCAAGAAGCACACGGGGACGCACGCACACAAGGACACCTCTCGGGGGTGATGAGGAAAACGCTCCTTTTAAGTTCCATATTCTCTTACTCAGTGTCGATCAGAATCACACCTTCCCCCCACGCCTCTGCCAGGAGGGTGAGGGGAAGTCTGATAAATATTTACAAACAGCTCCTTGAACTTGGAGTAAAGTCTGTACTGATTCTGTGCCCATCACCCAAAGGGTGGGTTTCTGTCTAAATCCGTCTACAAACCAGCGAGACTTCCCTGAAACCCCCGCCTCCGAAGGGCTGCTGTGAGGAGGGACCCGGTCCCGGGTCTACTGCTGAGCCAGTCAGGCGAGAAGCTCTCTCCTCTCAGCCTCGGGAGCTACCCGCTGGCCCTCCCGGACTAGTTCTAAGAACGCTACAGCACAGAGGACTTTGCAGAGTCTTTTAAAATTAGAAATAGATCTGTAGGCATCCCTCCTTGAAAAAATATTTTTAAATAAAGTAATGGGAGATTCTAACAGGTGAATTTTAAAGCAACATTCCTTCTCAATTTTCTGTATCACTTCCTTACATTTTTCTGTATTATTTTGATTCCCTACAATGAACATCTACTTTCATGTTAGATAAATAGGTACGGATATCTTTTACAAAGTTGAACGTGGGCGCCTGGGTGGCTCAGGTCATGATCTCATGGGTTGTGGGTTCAAGCCCCACATCAGGCTCTGTGCTGACAGCTCAGAGCCTGGAGCCTGCTTCGAATTCTGTATCTCCTTCTCTCTGCCCTCCCCCCTCAAAAATAAATATTTAAAAATTTTAAAGTTGAATGCAAAGATCAAAATATTTCTTATATGTTAAGAAGATGCACTGCAATAGGAATCTCCTGGATCCAAATCCCAGACGGGAGGCTGGTGTGGTGGAGGCTGGCCGCAGAGGCCCCGCGCTGGCGCTGGCAAGCGCTCAGGACACACGTCATTAGAGCTGAAATAATGTTTCAATATATGTGCTGCCGAAGCGAGCACTGAAATACTGTTTTAAAAGGGCATGTAGGTGCCAAAGCCTGCAGAAGATTTTTAAAAAGAAATCTAAGTCCATATATTAAAATACATAAAACAGCAGGAAAGCCTTTTAAAAAGGTGAAGTTAGGCTGACCGGCCACATTAGTCACGTCAGCTGTAACAATGCCCACGGAACAAGGGACGCTCCGCCACAGCCAAGTCCTGGTCATGGGCCGCGCAGCCCTGCAGAGCCCCCGAGGGGAAGGCCTAGGACAGGGTCTCCTCTCCATCAAGGTCAAGGAACAAAGGAGGAGTACAGCCGGCTGCCGGCCAGCTCCCACCTCAGCCCACTGCTCAAGGTCAGAATAACAAGCAAGGACGAATCGGTTAAAAACAAGTTGGTTTCTGCAGGGTCCTAGCTGGCTCGGAGCCCCCACCCCTCCTTGGAGGGGCCGCATGAGTTCCTGGGGGCCTGTCTCACCCTGGGGGCCTTACCTCAGGCACTGTGAGGCTCCGGCTGGAGGGGGACCCGGAGATGCCTCGTGCCGGAGCCCCAAGCAGGCCCCGGGCCTGCCTCAGCCAGTCACCACTGCTGCTGCGCTGAGTGCATGACCCTGATTCTCTGGGGCACCCCTCTGGTTTTTGTGCCCCGAACACTTCTCCTCTGCTGTCAACTCCTTTTGTGGTTTTGCAAACCTTTACTAATCGTCTGAGGAGTTTCCTCCAGCCGTGAAAAAAGTCCCCCTCCCCTCCCCTCCCCTCCGTGACCACCAGATGCTCCCTGCCCCAGGGGGAGGGGCCGGGGCCTGGGGAGCTCGGCGCCAGGCGAGAGCTCTGGTCTTGGCTTTCAGGCGAGGACAAACAGAGACAGAAGCGAGATGAAAACGCCAATTAGTGAGCCCAAACAGAGCCAAGCTCCTGGACCGATGGCAGCCGGACAGCTCGAGGGCGGCTGCCATCTCCACAGATCTGCCCTCCGTTCAGCCCCTTCGGCGGCTGCCCCTTCGCCAGTGCTGACACCGAGGCTGGACAAGGGGGCCGGGGCCCTGGGGTCGCCGCCCTCGGCCCCTCGTCAGCTGAGGGGGACAATGACCAGGGACAGGAGAACTCCCCAGGCCCCCACTCCTCCTGGCCTTGAGTCTCAGGGATTTCCCACGGTGTTTCCGGCCTGGGAAGGGCAGGCCTGCTGGTCAGGGCATCCACGTGCCCTGATGGACAGATGGAAGGACAGGGGAGACTGACGCCGACATGGGTCTGGGCAACTCAGAGGGAAGCTTGTTCCCTCTCACGGCCACGGACCGGGTATAAAGCCTGGAGTGGCAGTCTGCACTTCCAGAACTTTCTTTCTGAAGGAAAGCTAATTCCAGGATAGTCCCGTATCCCTGAGGCCAGCAGCTCTGCTAAGGCTTCCCCAAGCCCACCCCCC
>PJEM01014341.1:0-35706 GCA_004023845.1 Helogale parvula
GTGAACTTGTTGAATCCCTCCCCAACTGGGGAAGGAGGAGGGACAGACTGAGGGACTTCTTTCTCTACACCATTCCAATCAGTTCTCTACTCTGGGCCCACATTCCCATCCTTTAAACTACTTGGAGACAACTGCCATGTCTCCAAAGCTCTGGAAATAAACGGGCATGGAGCTGGGTCAGCATTAGGCCCTTTATCAGCAATATCTACAACTTTTGCCCAGGTTCCTGTTTTTTAAACTCCTGAACTGCTATTCAGATTAGCACAATTTTAATAGAATTAGAAAGAAAAGCAGCAGCAGCAGCTGGTCAGATTTGCATTCATCTTATGGAACCACTGGCAGCAGCAAGGATGAGGGCAGAATGGAAGGAGATTAGTTGGAAAGTCACCTCTGTTATAACAACGTGATTCTTTGTTAGACTGACACCAAGATTTTAAACCCTTCATGAGGAGAGACCGAAAATGAACTAGACTAAGGTTGATGCATCCTAGTAACTTCCACTGGGTTACTGAGGTCCCAGGAGAGATTATTTAAGATGGAATTGTCCAGACTTTAGGAAATGAACTGATAATTGGCCAGTGTATTGGGATATGATTATCTGTGGGGGCTGGGTCATATCCCTATCAGGGAGGTGGTGAAGTTTTGTCTGCAAGGAATTTAAATTCCTCTGTCAGTCTTATGGAGGATGGAAACCAGTAGTTCTCAGACAGGTGAGGGGAAAATCTGTTTCTGGCACCAGCATCCATTTGGAATGGATTCTAAGTCATGGAGATTCCTGGGGCATTTCTAGAGCAGAAGCCATCCTGGCCAGGGAAGACTGGCTCAGAATGAGATTCCTGTATGGAATCTTTCATGAGTCTGGGACTGTGCGTGTTGTGTCTATCTATCTCATTCTACATCCTTTATTTTTATTCTTAAACCTGCAGTAAAGTTTTGTCAAAAGTCATAGTCTGTATTCAGTTACAGTGTGGGGAATTCGGGAAGGGAGCCTGTGCTTCAGAACGAGATGAAAAGGTGAGAGCAGTGCACCTCCTCCTTGAGATCAACGTGCTAGTAATAGTTTGCGGACAGCATGTCCGGCTGAGCAGTCAGTGGGACCTTGCAGGCAGACATGGCTGCCTTCAGCCTTAGTGGGCACCAGGACCCTGTGGGTCTCCCCAGGAGATCATATGACAGAACCTTGGGACCTCTTGGAAGCAGCTGGCAGGTAATTTGATGACAGCTGATGTCTGCGAATTAGTCAGGATTGAAGCTATTCTAATTTTTGCACTAAGAAAAAGGGATTTCCTTATTTTCTAGCCACAAGATGGTGTGACTGTGGACAAGAGAGTCACAAAGTAATCCCAACAAATAAGAATGAGGCCAAACCAATACAGTGGTGCTGAGGGCAGAGGGTGGGAGGGAGGAAATATTGAAGACAGAAAATCAGCAGGATTGTTCATTTGTTTTGTTTATTTTTTTAATACATTTTTTAATGTTTACTTATTTTTGAGGAGGGGGGGGCAAAGAGAGAGGGGCACGGAGGATCCAGAGAAGGCTTTTTGCTGACAGCCAAGAGCCTGATGCAGGGCTTCACTTCAGGAACCATGAGATCATGACCTGAGCCAATGTGGGAAGCTCAGCCAACTGAGCCACCCAGGTGCCCCATCATTATATATTTTTTAAAAAGTAATCTCTACACCCAACTTGGGACTCAATCTCACAATCCCAAGGTCAAGACTCACATGATCCACCAAATAAGCCAGCCAGGCACCTCTGGATTTTCCTTATACATTTTATAATTAACTTTAAAAGTTCCATTAAGGAACTAGAGAGTATTATGCTAAGGAAAAGAAATCAGAGAAAGACAAATATCATATGATTTCACTCATATGTGCAATTTAGGAAACAAAATAAATGAGCAAAGGAGAAAAATAGAGGGAGAGGCAAACCAAGAAACAGACTCTTAACTAAAGAGGACAAGTTGATGGTTAAGAGAGGGGAGGTGGGTTGGGGGGATGAGTGAAGTAGGTGATGGGGATTAAAGAGTGCGCTTGCTGGATGAGCACTTGGTGTCATATGTTGAGCGTTGAATCACTATGTTGTACACCTGAAACCGATATTACACTATATGTTAACTAACTTGAATTTAATAAAAAATTAAAAAAAAGAAAAGCTCTGGGGTGCCCTGGTGGCTCAGTCAGTTAAGCTTCTGACTCCATGACTCAGCTCAGGTCATCATCTCAGGGTTCATGGGGTCCAGCCCCATGTCAGGCTCTACACACTGACAGCACTGAGCTGGCTTGGGATTCTCTCCCTCCCTCTCTATCCCTTCCCTGCTTATGTGCTCGCTCTCATTCTCTCTCTCTCACTCCTTTTCTCAAAATAAATAAACATTTTAAAAAAGTTCCATCAAATACTCTTGGTATTTTTTTCAAGTTGCATTGAATTTATGAATTCATTGGAAGAATGGACATTTTCAGAATATTTAGTCTACTTATCCATAAACATGGGTTTTTGTTTAGAAAATGTTATACTTTTTCATAAACATCTTACACATATTTTTAAATTTGTTTCTATGTATCCGTATCTCATTTGGCCCTCCAAGTCTATTCCTTATTCTTCTCCAGTTTGCTCTCTACTCTGGGACTCTAACCTTTGAGGACTACATCCATGGCCCCTTATACTCTCTGCCCCAGTTGGATTCAGTCAATAGGCACCCAGAAGTGGATCAGAAAGTAGAGTGAGGTCAGAGTATTATCAACTTCTCCAGCTCCTGCAAGGTTGCCTCGGGTTGGCTCTGTCGCACTGAGGGCTACTCTATCAAAGAGGTACAACTATCTCTCTTTCTAAGTCTCTCCCTTCATTCCTCTGGGCAAAGACCAATAACAGCCTCTTATGAAATAAAGAACAGCAGTCCAAGGATTGGACACTAAAGATTATTAAAAATTTGTGGCCTAGAAGAAGAAAGAAAAATTTTTAGTGGGTATAAAATGGTGACATTTTTTACATGCTATTAGAGATGTCAGGTGAAATAAAGACTGTCAATGAAAAATAATAATCATGAAATTATTGGGCAACAGCTATGTGCCTTGCTCTGTGCCAAGTGCTTTACATATTTTATCTCACTTAATCCTTATGATAATCTTATGAGATTGATTTTATTATCCCAATTTCACAGAGGAGGTTTTAAAATGCTTTCTCAAGGTCAAAGAGCTAGTTAGTAAGGAGTAGACTCAGAATTTAAACGCTGGCCTGCCTGATTCCAAGCCCATTCTATTAACTACCTTGCTGATCTATCTACATTTTACCATTAAATTAACAATCAGGAAATTATGTCCTTTTAGTATGTAATTTCAGTTAAGTGATCAGAATGTAGTTTCAAAGGAGTTATCAGGCTCGATGATCTCAAGAGGTTAAGGAATGTGGCGGAGAGGAGAGGAGATAAAGATGGCAGTGGCATACCAGCTCTTTGATGAGTCTAGGGCTAAAAGTTTGGAGATTGATAGTATTAGTTGCAAAAAGTCCCATCCTTTTCAAAAATTTATGTCACACAAAGTCTGACCTTTCTCCTCCTGAGATACGCTCAACTGGCTTTGTCCAAGAGTTCCACTAGATTATTCCAACAGTGATGCCCCAGATCTACAGCGGTTTCCCAACGTCACAGGAAAAAAGAAGCTACACAAGCTTCTTGGGTCAGAGCATCTCATTGATCTCTGCAATCAGACCACAGAGCCTAGTGAGTTTGGAGCTAAACACGGTGACTGGGGCTCTGCGTCTTGTTGCAGAGGGCTTGTTTATCCTCATTAACATTAGCACAGTGACTGTCTTTCAGGTCACCTTGTCCTGGCAGCAGAGAAAAAAATATTTATGTCTGCCATCCTCCTGGCTTTCCTTCCTAATAGCTCTGGTACCTGATATATAAGCACAGACAGGTGCCATTTAATAAAAACACTTAGAAAAAGGTTGGGGAAGCAATTAGCTTTAACCTTGGATCAGCAACTCTAAAAGTGAGAAACCATTGCTGTCACAGAAAATAGGAAATTTTCCAAGGATAGTAGTCAAAATACAGAATGAAAACTAATACCCAGATTAGATTCTTGGTGACCAGGTAATGGAACAGGTAACTAGAAGCCATTTTTCCTGCCTATATTCATCACAGATCAAGAAGAAACTAGATCAACCTATCTTTGACTTATGGCATGACTCATAAGAAAGATGAACTTCTCAAGCAAGAGACCACAATTCAGCTAACTAAACTTTGTTTCTTTCTTTCCCTATATCTGATTTATTTTTATCCCATGTTTACTTCCCTGAACTCACTTATTTTATGCTTTTAAAATATGTTTATTAAAAAGTATATTATAAAAGTCATTGCAATAACAATTGTTAAATCATGGAAAACAACAAATAAATGTTATTCAAACAATTGGGAAAAGCAAATATGGGAAACGAGGGTGGTAAAGACTATAACCTCCCCCGCCCCCCAAGCGCAGGGGTCCCCTGACCTATCCCTGCGCTGCCCCGGCCCCTCCCCCACCGGGTGTGTGACCTGTGGATCTTGCGGTGGTTGCACAGTTTCCAATCACACAGCAAGAAAGTCCCTCTCGACTGGTGTTTCTTTCTGTCTTACTGATCACACGGAGGAGAGAGCATCCCTCAAAGGAGACTCTGTCTTTCCTTTTAATTAATTATTTATTTATTTAAAAGCAAGGAGGGGGGATTAGTAGAACCTAAGTTGTACTTATGGAATACTAGTGATAGTAGTAATAATGTAGTAATAATTACAACAGTAATTGTAGTCGTAATGACAATAATTATAGGGAAAGCACCTGTTTGAGAACTGAGATAAATAGAAAGCCACAGAGGACTGTGAAGTCTAATACAAATGTCTCCTTTTAGTGGTTTAAACTTTGGAAAGTGAATTTAGTTGGGATGAGCATGGGGTGTTGTATGGAAGCCAATTTGACAATAAATGATATTTAAAAAAGAAAGTGAATTTAAAATACTTTTCTAACTTTTATTTTATTTTGAGAGAGAGAGAGAGAGAGCACGCAGAGGAGAGGCAGAGGGAGAGGAAGAAAGAGAATCTTAAGCAGGCTCCATGCTCAGCATTGAGCCCAATTCATCTTGGGACCCTGAGATCATGACATGAGCCAAAATCAAGAGTCCGTGCTTAACCAACTGAGCCACACACATATCCCAAAAAAGATTTTTTTAAAAGAGTGATTTACTATAGTATGGATAAGGAAAAGTAATGCTTTGAACCACAGGTCCAGTTGCTTGTTTTAGCCTCCATAATAGGATGACATGACAAAGTATAGTATATGGAAATATCTGATCTAAGTGATATTAGGGAGGTTTTCACAAGAGAAGCCCAGAGGTGTCTGGAAGGCTCTGTCAGTCACAGTCAAGAGTTCAAGCCCCACATTGGGCCTCACACTGGGTATGGAGCATACTTAAAAAGAAAAAGAAGCTGAAGAACTATAAAGTAAGACAGTTTGGGAATGATGTTGGTTGTCTATGTTCTTGATAACACAGAGAATGGGAGTCATTTTTAAGTTTAGGAGGATTCCAAAAGTTAAGAATCTCTCATATTTCATTTGTCAAGTCAATTAAATTTTTTTCCAAATAAGTGAAAAATTAGATGCTTTGTAGTGTTTCATTACTACAAGGCACTTCTTTCTCTTGAAGGTAGCCTAGTATGTTTGAGGGAAAAGATGTTTCTTCCTAAATAAAGGAACAAACTTAAAAATTAATTAGTCGGTAAGTTTGTTTACAACATAGGGTAAAACATTGCAAACCCTTATAAGTTCTACTTCAATGTAAGTTTTTATATGTGATTCCTTTAATATTTATTTGGTTCATCTAAAATGTTACTCTACCAAAAATATAATTTTGAATCATGATAGGAGCACAATAATAAAGTTATCTTAATAAAATGAAGATGAAAAATAAATTCATACTTTGCAATGTTTTACATAGACTTGACCTATCAGGTCTTCATTTTAGTGGAAAAAGCGCAAATCAGATCTCTATTCCTAGATTGGACTAGAATAATATTTCTAAAGTTGTTCAGAAGATCATTAGCCACTTTAAAGTAAAAATATATAATATAATTTTTCAATGAGAATAAATAACTGTATCAGTCCAAGCTCAGTAAAACAAAAATATCCGTATTTATGCTCCTTTTCTCAGACACTTCAGCCTTTAGCATCTCATAAATCCTAGCTAATTACATGTCAAGAGAAAAGGTCAATTCTAAGTTTAATATGCTTCCCTTTTCTATCTAATGAATCGCCATCACATGGAGAATGCTAGGGGAAGAGAATAAAAATGCAAATATTTTTAAATAACTACTTTTCTAAGTTCTCTATGTGAAAAACCTCCCAGTGATGCTACCCCACAATGGAAAAAACTGTCTCACTAGCTAGACTATTCATTCACACACATGTATGAAGCACTGACTCTGTTCCAGCCCCATTGAGCTACACTGCAGATTACATAAAGAACAAATATATACAGGACAATATTTCTGCTCTCAGAGAACTCACGACTCTGAGGTAGTGAACTTCTGCCTTCCGAACTCCTGCCCCTGCTGTTCCTTGGGAAGCCCATGGCCCATGACCCCAGACTGCAGAACTCAGGGGTTTCTCCTTGATAAGTTTTTTGGTTTAATTCCCAAATGAGCAGTTACTTCTCTAAATACCACAAAATTTTGTAAATTTAAAGCAACATATAACAAATGTACCAAAAGATCTTTAACGTAACATGATTATAATTTCATTTCACAATATGAAAAAGAATAGCGTGTCTTTATTAATGTTTCATTTACTGATAAGTCATTTCAAGATCACCTTAGAATCAAAATTATCAGCATTGAAGTACCATAGGCTGGTCTGCTAATTATATTTACTTTACTAAGCTGTGCTGTTCTAGAAACATCAATTTATTGTTCATCATTCTATTTACTTTATTTGAAAGGTCATAGCATCCGTGGCAAGTTAATTCTCCAATGTGCTGCAAATAGTGAATCATTCATTTGATTTATTAAAGTATAGATCTATCCTTAAATGTAGATTCCATGATTGTGTCTCACTCCAGAAAGTTTTTCTTTTACAAGGGGGAGAGAGAGAGAATATACTTCTCCATAGGGAAATCTGTCGCCAAGAATGTAACTGGTTGACATTACTGAAGCAAAACAACGAACAATAGCATTAAGGTAGCACATGGCACTCTTTGTGAAGCCTAATGGCATCCCAGGAACGAACAAGAGGTTTAGCTGTCCATTCCATTGCCTTATTCTTTGTAAGAATAATCTGCTGTATAAAATGATTTGCTGCACTGTCTCTAATCTTCATAACTGTCTAAAATAATCTTTGCAAAATCTTCCTTTTACCAAAGAAGGCCTTAAATCTCAAAAGTACGTTGAATTGCCGGATGTTACAGAAAGTAGTCAGAGCCAGCATTTGAATTCAGATCAGTCTGAGTTCTTATTTCCTTTTTCCGTGTGGCACTGCCTTTCCACAAGATCTGCTCTCTAGGTTGAAGCAGTAGTTCTACATTCAAATTAACCACCTGAATCTACAGGACAGCAGCCCTCATAAATCCAACACACCTGAATCATCAGTCTCTTCATAAAGCAACATTATTTTTTCTTCCCACTCCCTGCATCTTCCCATAAAAGAACATTATTAATAAGATAATCACCAAGACATTAGAAATGTCTCATTTCTACTTTGCAGTGTTTGGAACAAAGACCTTAAGCGAATATGTCTAGTGTCATTTAGGAGAGTGATATACACAAAGCACAGGACCTGTCAACTTGATGAAGAGTCCCATCCCCATGTGTCATCTCTCCAAGCCTTCTTTAAAGCAACAAAAGTATTAATTACCAATGGTAGAGAATTAGTCTCCCTCGATTTGAGGATGTCTAGCTCCCAAAGAGAATGCAATGAGATGCCAACATTCACAACTAATTATTATTCTCTTCCCTTATGATTATAATCTTACAACATCATAAAAGCAACATGTTTTGATTAGACATAAATGAGGGAGTAAAATGGCCCTACCCACACCTTGGACTTCTAGCCTCCAAAACTGTGAAGCAATAAATTGTTGTTTTAAGTCACAAAGTTTGTGGTAATTTGTTATAGCAGCCACCAGAAACTAATACAACACTCCAGGAGAATAAAGTAGAACACAGAAAGGCATAATCTCAATTATATGAAAAGATAATTGAAAAGAAACTCACCACCCTTTTGGAAATGACTGGTCCTAGATGATGAAATTATAGTAACTACTATTTGCTTATTTATAATTTCTCTATTTTCCAAAACTTCTAGAATCAGTATTGTATTTTTATCAGAAAATAAAACATATCTCTTTGGGTTGTGAAAAGCCATGCATTGGTATGTTAACTGCATAATTTATGGTGGAAAAATTAGAAGCAATCTAATTATCTAATATTTGATAATGGTTAATTAAGTTCTGGTTTGTCCTTTTGATGGAATATTAAACAGGTATAATATGAATATTATGTAGCAATAAAGGAAAAGTCTTGCAACAACAGAACTTAATGGTTAGGATGGTGAGCATTGGAACTAGACTGCATTTTAAAAAGACCTGTTCATCATAACCAAGCACTTTGATAAATGATTTGTTTTCCAGTTTTCTCATTTGAGGACTTAAAGATTGTTTTGGGATCAAATGGACAATGTTTTATCTATTTGAAGGAGAATTTTTTCACATTTTAACATCTGGTATCGGGCTGTCACTGACAGCTGATGGTATCATACAATCACAAAGTTATCGGTGCCCACACCTGTCAACTTGACCATCACTGTCTGTGTGGTTGTCACATCACCTGACTTATGTACATTGTGGCACTCTATCATTTTAATTTCATTGCTGTTTAAAACGCCTTAAAATTGTGATTCAGCATGGAAATAAAGGGTAGTGTGTATGGACAACAGCACAGAAGTAAAGTAGGAGGACTTAATTTATTAAAGTATAGATCTATCTATCTATATTTGCAAACCACTATTTGTCCCTGATGGAGAGACTGCAATTCCATACATTCATGCAAAGCAACCTTGAAGAGGAAGCTCTGTTACATTTTGGGACTGAAATATGAGCCTATCATACACCAGCAAAGCCAGTGGAAGCAAGAAAACTGAAATCCCTTGAAATACATGAAAGAAAATTCAAAGTAATAGAAGCTGGTGTAACCAATTCATCCCTTGTGACAAACCATCATTAAAGTGTCAAGTGTCAATATTATCAGAAATGTCCTATCGCCTTGAGACAGAAATTGCTTAACTTCCAGAGATGTGAGCTTCAATAGAGAGGAGAAAAGCCTATGTGTTGTTTGTGAGTTTAGTGAGCAGGTGTTTTTAAGTTCTTTCTTAATGATCCATGAGATAATGGTGCATCTTACAACAGCAATATCTCAATTTCAATGAAAGACAATTCAAGGAAATGATGGCTAGCACATGGTCAGTATTTCCTAAGTTTAACAAGCAAAAAAATAAATAAATAAATAAATAAATAAAAATGAAAAAAACAAAAAAACCAACCCCCAAGCAGACAGCTCAGAGCATGGAGCCTGCTTCAGAATCTGCGTCTCCCTCTCTCTCTGCCCTCCCCCATTCATGCTCTGTCTCTCTCTGTTTCTCAAAAATAAATAAACATTAAAAAATTTTTTTAAAACAACAAATATTTAGAGGGAATATGTAAAAACACAAAAGATATTATGTTAGATTGATGAGTTCATGAATGCTTTCTTCTGTTTGAAATTGTTATGAAAAGTTGACATTTTCTTATATCTTAAAATCTTTTGATTGAAAAAATGTATTTCATGAGCATGGTAAAAAAAATGTCAACAATTTAAAGGGTATATAAATGAAATGTAAATCTCTCTTCCATCTCAGACTATTTTTTTCCCAGAAGCAATTACCAATTCCATTTTCTTTAAAATCTTCTTGATTTTTTCTTGTATAAACAATCATTTGTGTCTCTACTTTTATTTTCCTACTCTGTTTATCGTTCTATAGCTATAAAGATTTTAATTCTTCTTGACATTCATATAGAATCTGTCAAAATATAGTACAAGCAAGAGAAATCACTCCAGGTATTTTTCAGACACAAAGGAACTTGAAGCCAGAAACTAGGTACTTACAAAATTGTGGGATGGGTCCAAGGAGTAGAAGACAGTGTTCCGCTACGAGATGTTGATTTCAAGGGCACACCGCTTTAATGGAGAGGTCGGCAAGTTGCTGCGGTTTCCAGTGCTTGAGTGCGGAACTTCTCGGCTCCCACTGAAGGTGCCTGGTGGTAAAGCTGGTAAGTCAACCCGGGAAGGCTGAGCCTGACTGCAATCACTGATGAGCTGACAGGTGCCTATGAAAAAGAAGGCCTCCCTCATACCTCCAACTTCACGTGCTTCTCATTGGAGGAAGCCAATGCTCATCCAGAACCACAGCTGCAAGAGATTTTGAGAAAAGTCGTTCTATCCGGAGGAAAGGATTATAGAAAGAGGTGGAAATGGATGCTGAGGGGTAATTAACTACAAACAACAGTGTTCCACAGTCTCCATCTACACTGTGCTCTGTGTGTGTGTGTGTGTGTGTGTGTGTGTGTGTGTATGAAGGGGAGTGAAAGGTAAGCCACTAACAGTATTTTGTGTTACAAACTATGAGGCAATAAATGTCAGTGTAAATATATCTTTGAGTATCTTTGAGAATACAACAAGTTCTAAGCGGTAAAATTACTGGTGTATATATCTTCACATAATATGAGCCAATATCAGTTGGCTGTATACATCTTTACATAATAAGAAAGGAAAAAACACATTCCACACTGCCTGAAACACAAAATGGCATTCTAGCTCAAGTATGTCATCAAGGGTAGATTTTTACACTTTTTAAATGTGAGTCATGTAATATTTAAATCATACAGAAGAACACCCCACACCCCCATTTGCTTTCCTACACCTGTGATATACAGAAATGTTTTGGAAACACCCTCATTCCCCTATCTTAAAACCTACAGTAGAGCTAGATTTACAAGGTTCCTGTTTCTCACCAAAATCTCCATTCCCCTGTGGCTTCATGGTGTTTACCAATCCTGCCCTAAGGACAGAGGGTGTGGCCCACAAGCCAGTGCAATATTAACTAGGCCACCAGGGCTCAAAGCATTCAGACCACCTACACCACCCACAGGCAGAAGTAATAGCAATGATTAGCATTCTTGGAGTGCTTGCCGGAGGTCAGACCCAGCTCTTTCTTTTAATGCTCAGGATGATCCTATGAGGAATAGGCCCCTTTATGATCCCTAAATAGAAATGGGGAAATAATCCTCAGTGAGGTGAATTTCCCATGGCCAAGGCCACGCCTCCCCCTAGAGTGAGAATTTGTTCTATTTCTCATGATTAAGCAGGGATTCATGAAATATGAATCTGGCTGAGGCAGAGGAACTAATAATATTTGCTGTACCCAAAATGATGGAAGCCCAGCCTCAGGAAAGTTCACGTTCTACAACCACAGAGTCTACCTCAGACCAGTGGTTCTCATTATGACGACAAGCAAGGAAGTACCTGCCGATTAGAACAGATCGACTGCTGGGAAAGCAATGCATAGTACATGTATGTGTTCATTTAGTTGGCCAGCCAGCCAGTAATTCATACAGTAAGTGGTAGCTCTTCACAGAATCCTGGGGAACAAGAAAACAATGCAAGCTGCAGCCTCCCCCTTAGGCTCTCAAGGAATTTGCAGTCACTTTGTAGAGAATAGATAATTACACACCAAACATCTGAATACCAATTTGAGGAAAAGCCAGCACAGTATCTTTGTGATGTCTTGTGAAATTTTAAAACTTTTACACTTTAAGGCACCTACGTGGCTCAGTCGGTTTTAGCATCTGACTTTGGCTCAGGTCATGATCTTTCGGTTCGTGGGTTCGAGCTCTGCATCAGGCTCTCTGCTGACACTGTAGAGCCTGCTTCGGGTCCTCTGTCCTTCTCTCTGTCTCCGCCCCTCTCCTGTTCATGCTCTCTCTCTCTCTCAAAAATAAAAATAAAAACATAAAAAGAACACAAAATACGTTTTTCACACTTTAATTTCTTAACATCATTTTAAATATGTTCCTACCATACAATCCTACCAAAGTTACAGTTTGTAACTTTATTAACCTACCACTGTGGGTCATATGATAGGAGAAAAAAAATCCATAAAGTGGCTCTGACAGGGAATATATTAAGGTTTTAGCACAACTGGAGTAACCAGCAATGCATTATTATATGCTCAGATCAATTTTACCTCTATGAAAATTACATGTATTTTTCATCTTAGTTCTAGTCTCTACTAAAGACAATAATGATTTTTTCAAAATATACTAGTAAAAAGTTCCCATGAAAAATTACAAAAATTAAAGAAGGCCACACCTCCCATGACTGAACTTCCAGAGTGAGAAATACTCCCTCTCCCAGCGGTTCGTTCTCCTGGGGAGGGAGAAGGGTGAGGTGGACGTTACCAGTCTTGGCTAATCAGATATCCCCGTTTGAGGCGAGAGTCAGGGGAAGGCCTGACACGGTTGCCTTACGGCAGCCAGTGCCCAGGAACACGGAGTCGGGCAGAGAGCACGAGTGTCCGATGGCGGCAGGCTGCTGCAGTGATGTGATTTTGACTATAACTTGAGCCTGCTGGTTCCTGTCTCTTTTCCAGGTGACGATTCCAGCTGCCTAGACTCCAGCTGCCCTGCCAGCTCAGTGAGCTATTCAATAACCTTACAATAGATTGATTTTGTTTGTTTTTAGACTAAATTAGCCAGAATCAGTAGCTGTTGTTTGCCATCAAGAATCTAGAGGAGCAGGATGTAGAGGAACTTTGGCGGAGGGGCTTGCGAGTGCTGAGCGGTGGTGTCTCCGGAGGCTGTGGTGGGTGGGATGGCTTGAAGAACATTCGTGGGTCCCTGCTATGAACGAGAGTGGCGAGAGAAGGGGCTCCCGGCTACCTGTGGCAGGTCCTCGGGTGCCACCTGCTTTACAGGGAAGCGTTAGGTTGAAGTAAAAGGACAGGGAAGCCTGAGTTCTAATTCAAGCGCTGCCAGTTACTAGTTAGGTGACCCCTATAGGCCTAAGTTTCTCAGTCTCGCTTTACAGTGAGGGGAGACCCATGCGAGCTCATCCTGTGTTATGATTCTGTAAGTGTCCTTGATCATCCCAGCTACCCAAAGTTGTGATTTTAAGATTCATTTTATTTATTTATTGTTCAAAAATATCTTTGGTTGTGTTTCTAGTAATAAGCAATAAACTTTGTTTTTATTACCGACATAATTTGTCTTCCTGACCCTGAAATATTAACTTTCATCAAAAAGCCTGAAGAAAAAATAATTTCTGTATTACTGTGTAATATAATTGTCTTAAATGTTTACATTACACTAAAATTAAGTTAATTTTATTAAGAAAATAATTAAATATTAGTAAATAGGTTCATAAATGTCATCCAAAGATAGTTTTTATCATACCCCTTTCCTAAAACGCTAAATTTTGAATGTGCATAAAACTTCATGAAGATCTTATTAGGCAGTATTCTATAGAGAGAAAGAACCAACAGAAAATTTTAGACAGAGATAGGTGAGTTTAAAGCATCAGCTCACATAATTATGGAGGCTGGGAAGTTCAAAAATCTGCACAGTAGCCTAGGAGGCTAGAGACCCAGGAAAGAGACAGTGTTGTATTTCAAGTCCAAAGTCAGTCCGCTGGCAGAATTCCCCCTTCTTCTGGGGAGGTCAATCTTTTCCCATGCCCTCAACTGATTAGATGAGACCCACCCACATAACAGAGGGTAATCTGCTTTACTCAAAGTCTACTGATTTAAATGTGAATCTCATCTAAAAACACTTTCACAGAAATGTCTAGAGCAATTTATGACCAAATACCTGGGTGCTGTGACCTAGCTAAGTTGACACATAAAATTCACCACCACAATGCACATGGTTAAGGGTTAAAATGAATTGTGCAGATAGGAAATCTTTTCTATCATCACTAAGGGAAGAGAATACTCAGAGTGATTGGGGAAAGCTTCAGGTGTGGCTGAAAGTGTGCCTGGGGATAAGTGAAGAAGGTTAGAGCTTTCATTTTCCTGTGCACCATTGAGACAGTCAATGACAGGGATATAGGAGAGTAGGCTGCTTCTGGATGTTTCTTAGTACATCATTCTCAGTGAGTAACCACTTACCTTCCCTCTGAGCCCATCTGAAGCCTAGTCAATTACTTTAGATGAACACGGATTATTAAAATTCTTTTAGAACAAAACAAAAACCAGAGCTAACATTTACTGAGTATCTACCATATGCAATAGGCACTGTGCTAAGTGTATTATCTAACTTAATAGACACAAGACACAACACCTGTAAGTAGGTACTGTTATTAACCCCACTCTACAGATAGAAAAGACTGAAGCTCAGAGAGGTTAAGTCATTTGCCCCAAATTACACATCTAAGTAGATGGAAAATCAGGATTTAAATCTAAGTCTACTTAATGTACAAGCTCATGATTTTAACCACCAAATGAGATGTAAAAAAAAAAAAAAAGTGCTACCAAGATAAGAAATTGCCAATGCTTTAAGTTTATCTTACTTTGGATTCCCCTCAAAGCACCTTTGATACAAGGTGTTGGATGTATGTAAACTCATCTGGGAGATAATCTCAGAAGCACAAGTATCAGGAGGTAAGGCGGAGGAAGGATGTCAGCCGATAAAACGTTTTAATACCTTACTGTCTGGGCTCAATCACCTTGGCAACTCCGAGAGACTGTAGAACATGGCTCAGAACTGATCTGGCAGGGGGCAAAGAAGCTGGCTCATTTATCTACCAGTTCTCATTCTTCCTTGATTGGCCATTGCTCCTCAAGAGGTGAATTCCCTGGCCTTCCTAGTCTGCAGCATACGTGGGCTGAGCAGGAGATCCAGGCACTAAAGGAAGGAAGTGCTTGGTGTATGCGGGAAGCGCTGAAGTTACTGGTGAGCGTCAGGTGAGCCCATGGGGCCTGAGTGGGACGTTCATAGCATCTATTACAGGCTATGAATTAATTCAGAACAATTAATTACCAGAAATGTTTCTTATTGTCTCAGAACAGTTTATTTCATAAATAAATAGATTTGTGCTGCTGTGAACCTGTATCATAAAACAAATTAGCATTCACCCTTTAAATTCCCATTTAAGGAACTCTTACAATATGAAAAGAGGAATGAAAATGATGTCCATGTCTAAGAACATACTAGAATTGATTATAGAGTCACATATTAAAAAGTAATTGCAACGGCCAACCAGACATTGTTCTAGACAATTACTAACCGTTGCCAAATAAACTGTCACTGCTTTTACTCATTCTGGAGACCTAAGAATATGTGTGCACATGGGACCAGATCGCTCTTGCAAACCAGAAAGCCTGCAGTTGTTCTGGAGAATACTTTCTTGTCTTTGAAGTGCCATCCTAATGACCTTTCAGACTGAACTGCGTGGGCACACTTGGAACCTAATTCTGTTTCTTTTTCTGTTTTGTTTTGCTTGTTATATCAGACCACCCGAAATAGACGCTACAAATTTCGTGAAATCTGCTCAGCTACTTTTTTCACGATGAAGCAATAAGCAAGCAGAGAGAGACTGCGTTTTATTTACAGAGAGTTCATTTATTTTATATAGGTAATGAAGTGGATTTCAGAACTGAAATTAAGCTATGGTAGGAAACAGTCAAATCCCAATTTCCCTAAAGGACAGAGCCTAAGGCTGTTTTTAAATTGCTTGTTTCCTTATCCTATGACTGTAGTTTTTAATTGGTTTTAAAACATTGTTCTAATGTTTTCCCTGTGTTTCTTACAGCTGAGAAAAAAGGAGAGCCTAGCCCTTGTTTTTGGATTTTGAATGCTGTGTGATGACCTAATAATTAGCGAGTTCGTAGCGGGGTTAAGGACTGACAGCTTAAAAATAAAGCATTTGTCATGGCAAAAATGAGAAATTTATTATGAAATTTTGAGCTACCTTCTAAATGTGGAGAGTCAATAAAGAGCTTGAAGAAAAATGGAAAGGTGGAGAGAGATGCCAGCTGAGCATAGTACAGTTAACCTAAGGGTGCACTCCTGGAAACACTCCATTATCATTATATCCTAGGCTAAAAACACCCTTAGCTTTTTAGCCTTGAGTTTATTTCCTACAAATACCGCAGCCACTGACTTTAGGCAGTAGAGTCCGCAGTTATTGCCTCATAAAAAGAAAGCATCCGCAGCCTATCTCTTTAAGGAGAGAGATTGGTGTTTAATCCAGAAGCGGGTCCCAGAGGACGAAAAGTCCTCAGAGTTTAGAAAGTTGAAAACTATACTTGTTGATGGGAAATGCATGCTCATTCATAGGAGTTGTTTTTGTTTTAGTTTTTGTGTCTTTGCTTTCTAATAATAAAAGTGGACAAAAGATCCAAATGTGCTTTAGGATGTAATCTTTATTTAATATATGGTTGTCACCATGGATGTTTTCTTTAAATCTAGAAAACTACCTCAGTGACAATTAGAGTGAATAATAAGTTGGGATTTGTCTCCCAATAATAAGTTGAGAATAAATTGACATATTTCATAGAAGATATATTTCCATCATAATCAAAGCCAATCAGGTTTCTAATTTAGCATTCAGCATTTGAACCTACCTATGCGGCCTACCCTTTGGGAATTTGGGGAATCTTTCTGCTTCAAGTTTGTTAGGCAAAAACTTAATCTAAAACCACCAGACTTTGCACCCTGTAAATGCAAGGTGACTCTTGAGAAATTCTCTGCTTGTCTGCTTTGTCTGTATTGATTTCTTAGGTCTCAGTTGCAACTTATTTTTATGATCTGTTTATGTTAGAACAGGGGGAATACAAAACACAGTCTATCTGTCCTTTGCAACTAATATTACCCATCTCACCATTAGAATAATTATGTAGAATTATTTTACTACTAATATCTGCTCACCAGATATAAATACTTGAGATGAAAAAAAACCTTTGCTAGAAATAATAAAACATAATAATTTCCAAAATATCACATAAAAAATTTTAAATTCTACTTTAGGGAGTGGTAAAACTCACCCATTTCAAAGTCCATCTTATTTATTTTCAAAGCTGAAAACGCAAAACCTGACTACAGTGGAATTCATCAGAAGGCAGGACTCCAGTATATGGACTTTTAGGATATCACATCTGCATCAACACAGCACAAACAGGTTTCATGTAGTGCCAGTGACGAATGTTTACAGGTAACAAAGTTATTATATCTCTGTCTCTATTCTCCTTTGCTTTCACTGTTTAATACTAACATTTCTGCAGCTGTGTTTTAACCTACCAGTTCTCTTCAAATGAAGCTTCTTCCTCTGTCTTTGGCAGCATCTCCCTTTCTTCCCAGGATTTCTGTACATTTATTAGGTCGTGCACACTCCACTCTTTGGTTAAGAAAGCTGTTCCTAGAAGGAGCTTTCTGCATGTAGCTATTACCCAATTATAATCACACAGTGCTGTTTTCCTTTTTTTTTTTTAATGTTTGTTTATTTTTGAAAGAGTGAGAGAGAGAGTGGGGAAGGGGCAGAGAGAGAGGGAGAGAGAGAGAATCCCAAGGTAGCTCCAGGCTCAGGGCAGAAGGCTTGAGCTCACAACTGGGAAGTCATGACCTGATCAGTATCAAGCATCCGGCACTTAGCCAACTGAGTGGCCCAGGGGCCCCCACAAAGTGCCATTTTCCAGAGGTGTTTAGATACTAAGTTTATAAACTAAGACAAAGAATTTACAAATACTTCTGAACGTTCAGTTATCATTTTTGAAGTTCAAGACACATCAGCTCTGTGAATCTCAGCTTCTCCATCAGTAAAGTGGGGACACTTATTCTCTATAGTTTCTTCCAATTCTAACATTCCAGCACTTAAGATTGTGGCATCAGAACGCCTCGGTCCGAATTCTTCACCACCTTAGGAAATTTACCTCACCTATCAATTAGTGAAGATGAGAATAACATACCTAACAGGGTTGTTATAAAAATTAAACAAGCCAATATATGTAAACAGTGTCTGACACCCAAGTGTCCTTTAACAAATGTTAGCTTCTATTATTATTTTATAATATCTTCATTTTATAAGTATTCATTTTATCTTTCGTTTATTTATTTAACAAATATTTACTCAACACTCACTCTTATAGGTATCAGGGATAAAAACAAATAAAGTCACATAAGACATTAGCCCTACCTCAAGGATCCTGGAGTCTCATGGAAGAGCTGAGCAAGTAAATAAATAATTATGATTCAGCACAGTAAGTACTTTCATAGCAGAAAGAAGGTTGGGCATGGGTAGGGTGGGATGAGGGAAGGCTTGTGGGATGGATGAGATCATGTCTAAGGTGAAGCCTCTGAGTGAAAGTTAAGTAGAGTCAGCAAAGGCACAGGACAGTAGGAGAGGAAGGAACTGGGGGATGGAATGAGTGAAGAGGTCCATGTAGAGGGAACATCATGGGCAAAGACTCAGATGCATGAAACAGCAGGGAGTAATTAGAACTGTAGATGATTCTGCATGTGTGGAAAAGAAGATGCATGTGCAAATGGCAGACAAGTTGGTGAAGTAGACGCGGTCAGGGGCGGGGGTCAACATTTAAAAGGGGAACAGAGGAAGGGGAAAAAGACTGAGAAGGGGCAACTGCAGGAAGCTGGGTCTCTCTGAACTCATAAGTAGGGGAAAAATCTTGTGAGGCAAGGTGTAGGGCCTCCCACCGTCAGATGGCCACCGGCATCTACCCCCACTCAACCCCCACTCAATTTCTGCTTGAGCACCGACCCCAAGGTGCCTGACTGACTAATATCAGGAGTGACTTGCCTTCTTATGCTAAAAATATGTGAATTGTACCTTGTTAAAAAAAAGTTGTTATAGAAGTTTCTTCTTTTATGATTATAGGAGCAAATGTTACATTTCCTGAGAAAACCTGTTTTTCTTCCCCTGAGAAAACAGGCTATTGACCCCTGCACACAAAGACCTAACTCTTGCCTTTGCTGTGCTAAAAACTTTGCCTTCTATTTGAATGCTAAAGATCCCTTCCTTCCCCATATGATAAACATCTAGTCATCTATTGATAAAGGTTATGCATGAAGTCTTCCACCAATCTAGGTTCTGGGAAATTTTTACATACCAAAGAATTTGTTATCAGAAATTATTGTCTAAGGCAATTGCCACTTCTGTTTTGTACCCCATACATTTTTTCAATAAATAAAGCTGACTCTCCGGTCAGGGTAGAGACGCCTGCCTGGTGAGCAGAAAGAAAGAGGCCAAGGCTCTCTCACTCTCTTTCACCAACACCGTCCATCCTTCAGTGGAACCCTGCACCTGCTGGCGCTGGACTCCCGCAGGCAACCAAAAGGGGAAAAGAACATTCAAGGTCAGCATGCTCAACTGTGTGGCATGCAATGGGGAGATTATTAGTTTATTCCTCTTTTACTGTCTGCCTTTAGACTAAGTTTTTATTATGTTTCTGTTTTCTCTCCACTCTTGACCAGTTAGGTATAGTACTTTGTTTTATGGGGGTTTTAGTGGTTGTTTAAGGCAGGGTTGACAAAATTTTCTCTAAATTTCAGAGAATAAATATTTTAGGCTTTGTGGGCCATACTGATATGAAAACAAATGGGGCTGGTTGTCTTCCAATAAAACAGTATTTACAAAAGAAATTTGGCTCACAGGCTTTCGTTTGCCAACTCCTGCTCTGGGGTTTACAATATAGATCCTTAACTTAGCACAGTAAACCTTTAAATACTATTGGACCATAGTATTTAAAGTATCTTTTCAAACCTAATGATATACTTTCATTTCTTGCCTCTCTTCCTTTGTGCTGTTGTCATAATGTCATAAATTTCACTTCCACATATGTTATAACCTTCATAATATACCGCTGTTATGTTTGCTTTAGGTCAATTATCTTTTTTTTTTTTTTTTTACATTTTTCAAATGAGAAAAAATAGTGATTTTTAAATTTCTGGAAATTTCGCCATTTCTGCTGCTCCCCATTTCTCTGTCTACATTCAGATTTCCATCTGATATCATTTTCTTTCATCTCAGTTGGGATTGGGATGCTGGAGCCATTTGGGGTTAGTCAGACATTTGACACCTTCTCCACATGTCTCATGTAACTACTACCTTGGCCTAGCAGCAGTTACAGCACGGCAGTCTAAGGGTAGTCAGATTTTTTTGCATAATGGCAGGCCTCCTTCAGAGCAAGTGTTCCAAGAGGGACTCATTTCAGAGACCCAGAAAGAAGCTAAGAGGTTATTCATGATCTAGCTTTGGAACTTATACAATGCCATTTCCCTGACATTCTATTGGCCAAAAGTGAGTTAGTCATCCAGGGGGAGGGCTCCACAGGACCTTGATAGCAGTGGTCTGGTTCATAGAGGTGGGGGAGGGAAGGGTGTAATCCTTAAAGACAACCTACCATAGTTCAATGACAATAAGATTTATTGTTATTAGAATTGCTGAGGAAAACGTTTCACTGAGAGATGGTACCTAAGTAAGGCTTTGAGGAATGTGTGGGCTCTTCCTGAGGAGAGAAAAGTAAGTGCTCATGGTGAAATGAGTAGATCCTCTCAAGAGGATCCAGATTTGAATCCTGCTCTCGCATTTACTAATCACCTACCTTTGGGTTCAAACTCACTGCGTAGTTAGTTGACAATACTAATAATCTACCCCAAATCCTGGATTGCAACAGGGGCTTATTAGATGGGGAGTAATTACTACTACTCATAAAGGGACAACATTCAAACTGAAACATATACTGGAAGCATATTGAGTGAACTCCAACTTTAAGTCACAGGTCTTCAAAATAGGTCTGTTCCTTTATGGATAATGTACATTTTCTCCCCCTCTGGATGCTTTGAAGGTTTTTTCCTTCAATATTCAATGTGCTCCTTTCTCCTTTCTCACTGCTTTTAAGATTTGTCTGTTTATCACTTATTTTTGGCAATTTCTCTATGATGTGCTTTGGTATTCATTTTAGATTCCTATTGCTGCCACAACACATGATGACAAATTTAATGGCTTAGAATGCGAATTTTGTGTGTCAACTATACTTCAATTTAAAAATATACAAATTTATCATCTTACAGCTCTAGATGTTAGAAGTTTACAAATCAGTCGTATGGCATGGCGCCTGACTGGCTCAGTAGGTTAAGCATCTGACTTTGGTTCAGGCTGTGATACCACAGGTTTGAGCCCCACATGAGGCTTTCTGCTGTCAATACAGAGCCTGCTTCCAATCCTCTGCCCCCCCCCCCCCCCCCCCCCCCCCCCCCCCCCCCCGCCTCTCACATGCTTGCATGCTCTCTCTCTCTTAAAAGTAAATAAACATTAAAAAAAATACGTCTTATGGAGCTAAAATCAAGGTTGTGGCAGGGCTGCCTTCTTTTAGGGGCTCTAGAAGAGAATCCATTCCTTGCCCTTTTCAGCACCCCGGGGCTGGCTGCATTCCTGGGCCCCTGGCCTGCCCTTGCATCACTGCAACCTCTGCTTCCATTGTCACATCTGCTTCTCTTGCCTGTCTTACAAGGCCTTTGTTTTGGGTCTTCCCAGATAGTTCAGATAATCTCCCACATTAAGATCCTTAATTTGCAAATGATATAAGGTAAAATTGTCACAGGTTCCAGGAATTAAAACATGGATATCTTTGGAAGACCAATACAATTCTGCCTACTAAAGTGTTGTTTTTTTCATATTTCTTAACTTGAAGTATTTTCAATTTCTTGTATCTGTGGACTTATAGATTTCATTAAACTTGGGAAAATATTTCTTCAAAAAATTTTTTTTCTCATTTTGCAGCCCACTCTTACTTTTGTGATTCTAATCCATGTATATGGGACTGCTTGATAGGATTCCTCAGGTCATTGATGCTCTACTAATTTTTTCAGTCTTTTTTCTCTCTGGTGATAATTTCTATTGCTAGTCTTTAAATCCAGTGATCTTTATTTATATAGTGTTTATCTGCTGTTAATCCTATCCAAGGTATTTTTCATTTTAGATATTGCTTTCAGATTTCATTTCAGATATTGCATTTTCATCTCTCAAAGTTCCATTTAAGTCTTTAAGTCTTCAATTTTTCTTATCATGTTCATATTTCTTCCACTTTCTTGAACATATGGAATATATTTACAATAGCCATTTTAATGTTTTTATCTGTTGATTCTAAAATATATGTGATTGATTTTTTCCTATCTAAGGATCTTATTGTCTTGCTTTTTGCATGCCTGGTAATTTCGTATTGGATGCCAGACATTTTGAATTTTATTTTGTTGAGTGTTATATTTTGTTGCTTCATTTAACTATTGTTGGACTTTGTTTGGGGACATTTCGAATTTGCTTTGATCATTTAAAGGTTTGCTTTTAAGTTTTGATCTGGAATAGTCTTTGGCTTAGAGCTAATTTGGCCCCACCACTAAGGCAATAGCCATTTGAGAGGACTACCCAATGTCTCACATACTATGAAATCTTCATTTGGATTGGGTGAACATGACTTACTCCTACCTATGCATTGATTCCTGTGATGTTTATGCTTTATATTCCTTTTTGTTGGCTCATTCCCTGGCCTTTGGTAGTTTCCTCACATGCATCCTTGCTCAGATCATTACTCAGATGAAGATTTAAAGAAAGTCCTTTGCAGATTTCTACAGCTCTCTTTCTTTGCACCTGCCTTCTCTTCATTACTTTGTCCCACAAATTTTAACTCATGAAACTGCCAGGCCCTGTTTGGGTTCCCTTATCTGGGTGGTAGACTCTCCAGGCAGTAAACTGAGGCAATCATGGGTTTCCTCTCCTGTGGATTACAGTCGTGGCACTACCCATTATCTCATGTTTGAAAACCATTTGTTTTCTATATTTCATCTGAATTTTTAACTGTTGAATATAGGAGGCCAAATCAACACCTTATTACACCATCGAAGCAGAAAATTTTCAGTAATTATTAAAGCATAAAAACAAATAGATGTTAAATATATATACTTACTAGAAGAATTTATAAGTGCTCATATAACCACTCTTCAGAAGTATTCCTTAAGGTAGGAACTGTGTCAGTTACCTTCTTAGAATGTCCTTATTTCAACTTAACTCAGTTTGTTGTCCTTAACTCAACAATAGCGAGGTCCATATATCAAAGGCCAATCTCAATATGGAGCAGGTAGTACACTGAGAGCCCCATTCTTCCTCTCTAATCTGATGGAATTCAGACATTGAGAAGATGGCTCACAATAACCTTTTAACTGCCCATCCTGCTGCCGTGAACACAAATGAGTGGCCCAGAGCTGGGCTGATTAGTGAATAGAAATAGAAATAGATTCTATCTATCTGTCTATCTATCTATCATCTATCTATCTATCTATCTATCATCTATCATCTACTTATCTACCTTCTTAGAGAAAAAAAAGTTGCAAGACACTAAGGATAATAAAGAGAGATCAGAATTGGTGTGGCTGGAATATGACATAAAAACTCAAAGGCTGGGAGATGCCACATTTTATGTGGACACAATGAGTTATCCACAGGCATATAAAGAGAAGAATATAGCAGATTTACATTGAGAAGAGAAATGGCAGACCATGGCCCAAGTTCCTGGTGTTTTTCCTGTTCTTGATTCCAATTTCTTCTTGAATTCCTGCACGTGGGTCCTACGATACCCCTTGGTACATTTCTCCTTGCCAAAATGACAGACCTATTGAATCACGTGGAAGAGGCTGCCACTCTTTCTACATGCAAGCCAGGCCCAAAAGTGATATAGACTTTCCTGTGGGACTAAGTAGGCTGCTGTACTTTATAATATTCTTCTTTATAATCCAGCCAAAGTTATGGGAAGAGTTTGGCAATGAGGGAATGAGTATCATTCATCATGTCTCTCTTTTTCTCTCAAGAGAGTACCTAGCTAATGCCAACCCAAATAAAAGGTATAATTGAACACATTAATAATGAAGACTGCATTATGCTATTTTCCAGGGTTGGAGAAATGCTGAAAACTTGTTCTTTCAGAATAAAAATGAACAAGTGTTACCTCCTATACTTTGAGTATGTATTATTATTAGAACTCATTTTTTCTTTCACATATCCATATTTCTCTCTAGCTGATCATAAATTTGCTAAGCCCTGACATAAAACAATTTTTAGCAAGAGGGTTCATGAGGGTAGTCATAGTGGGTTATTAAAGCAGTGGAGGGAAACCTAAATATTGCTGAACAGGTCATAAACGAAGCTTTAAAATGAGCAGTTAAATAGCCCAAGAGTACTGATTAGAGAAATATAAAAGTTAGAAGACTCCACGTGAATTTGGGTTATAACTATAAAACTCTTTCATGAATTTACCCAAACTCCATAGATATGAACATCTTTTAAAGAAGAGAAGCTTTTTTTGTGTGTCTCTAGTGAATTTCATGGTGTTTTTTATTTTTTCATTTTATAAACTAAAAACCCAAGATCAATTTCTGTTCTATGATAACATGTCTTTCAGCACAAACAAGAAATATATCAAAATAACAAGTACATTATGACCAACTTTAAAAAATGACTAATTACCCTTAAATTTCACTTAAGAAAACAGTAAGAAAAAGTAGCCATGGACATGAATAGACAATGTACAGATGACTAAATACAAGTGACTAATAAGTACTGTATATGAAAACATGTTTAATCCCTTCAACAAAGATGCAGACTAATATCATAGCATGATGCTATTATTTTTCCACTAGATTAATAAAAAGTTTTTATTTTTTTTAATTTTTAAAAAATAGTTTATTGTCAAGTTGGTTTCCATACAACACCTAGTGCTCTTTCCCACAAGTGCCCTCCTCCATCACCACCACCTCTTTTCCCCCTCCCCCTCCCCCTTCAACCCTGGGTTCCTTTTCAGCATTCAACAGTCTCTCAGGTTTTGCGTCCCTCTCTCTCCCCAACTCTCTTTCCCTCTTCCCCTCCCCCTGGTCCTCCATTAGGTTTCTCCTGTTCTCCTGCTAGACCTATGAGTGCAAACATATGGTATCTGTCCTTCTCTGCCTGACTTATTTCGCTTAGCATGACACCCTCAAGGTCCATCCACTTTCCTACAAATGGCCATATTTCATTCTTTCTCATTGCTATGTAATACTCCATTGTATATATATACCATATCTTCTTGATCCACTCATACAAAGAAATATACACACAATGGGGTCACACTGCTACCACCAGTGGAACCCCCAGAAGTACCACACTATAAACAGATGCACAGAGAGACAGACACAAGTCGGCTCTATGGCTAAGCCAAGGGCACCCAGCTTTCCCTTGCGCCGCTGGTGTACAACCTGTTCCAGAGAGCCACCAGAATCCTGGCAAGAGGAGACTTACTCCAGCCCCAGTTTCCCCCTGCCAGCAGGCTGTTTTGACACTAGAGCCATGGAACCTACCCTCACTCGTGTATACTCTGAAGTCCATCCGACAAGAGGAGACCTTTCCTAGTCTTCCCCTGTACCTAAAGGGGTCACACTGCTGCCACCAGTGAAACCCCCTGGACCAAGGGAGTCAAACTCCAATTGCCATCCCCCTTGGCCCCCTGGGCTTCAACAAATGCCGGGGGCTGAATCCCTCTCCAGCCTTTTACACACAATGGGGTCATTTCGGCCACCTCTCGCCAAGAAGGAATCATACAATGGGGTCATTTCAGCCACCCCTCACCAAGGAGGAATTTCACTTTGCCTTGGTCTTTCACAAGGACTTATTCTCCACCTCCCTTCCTCCACAGTGGGTCCGAGACGTCTCTTGGCACCCACAGCCTCAAGATTTCTGCGGCACGTCCACCTGGCTCCTTTGAGGCCCCACGGAGGTTGTTTCGGCCACCTCCTGCCTAGGCCCCACACACAAGGGCCTGCACACACAAAGAAACACGAGAAGAAGTTAACCGACCAGACAAACAAGAAAGACTTAGACACAGAAGGACAAGAAAATGAGTGCATTCACCAGCTGGCGTTTAGGCCCAACATGTCGGGGTCCCAGGGGCTCTGGGTGGGGAGGATTCCCGGCCAATGCACCATATGTTATGCCCAGATTTTTAATATCGTCCCCCAAAACCAGAGACTGCCAGGGAGGAGCAGTATAATCCTGAGCAAAATCATTGTTCCTTTTGGAAAACAGAAAGGACAACCAAAGTGTATATTATAAATCAAAATGAATTAAATGAGCAGTTGGTAGAATAAGCACAGTACTTTCATGCTGTATGATGGATGACTGGCCATTATAAATGTTGTGATTGAAGAATGCTTAACATAGAAAAAAATTTTTTATTATATAATATTTTCTTAGTCTGTTCATGATGTCATAACAATATACTATAGACGGGATGGTCTAAACAACAGAAATTTGTTTATTATAGTTTTGGAGGCTGGCAAGGCCAAGACCAAAGGTACTGGCTGATTCATTTCCTGCTGAGAGCTCTCTTCCTGGCTGCCTTCTTGCTCTGTCCTCACATGTTTAGGAGAGAGAGAGCAAGCTCTCTGCTGTCTCCTCTTAAATGAGAACTAATCTCATCAAGAGGGTCCTACTCTGATGACCTCAGTCCTAATCACCCTGAAAGGCCTCATCTCCAAATAACGTCACGCTGGGGATTAGCGCTTCAACATAGGAATTTGGTAGGGGACACAATGTTCTGTTCAAAACAAATGTTATATAAAAAAAAGATTAGAAAAGCACATGCACATTATGGCTATATGATACATATGTGTACATGGTATAAAAAGAGAGACATCAGAAAAAAATGATAAAATATTACCTGTGGATATCTCTGTGTAATAAGATTACTGACGATTTTCACTGTCTTCTCTATTCTTTTCTGTATTTCTCATTCCTTTCTATATAGATGCACATGCATTAAAAAAGTATACAAGTTAAATGGGGTGCCTGGCACAGTCATTTGAGCATCCAAATCTTGGTTTGGACTCAGGTTTTGATCTCTCAGTAGGTGAGTTTGAGTCCCACATCAGGCTCTATGCTGATGGTGAAGAGCCTGCTTGGAATTCTCCCTCACTCTCTTTTTCCCCTACCCACCTTCTTCTCTCTGTCTCTCTCTAAAACTAAATACATAAACAAACTTAAA
Source organism: Helogale parvula (assembly GCA_004023845.1). Lineage (NCBI taxonomy): Eukaryota > Metazoa > Chordata > Mammalia > Carnivora > Herpestidae > Helogale > Helogale parvula. The sequence continues at coordinate 27,123 of PJEM01014341.1, forward strand.
ACAAAACAAAATATTTTAAAAAGAACAAAAGTTATTTATAAAATTTCACTCATATTTGAGGTTAATGATAGCTCTCATTCTAGAAAAGTCAATTCTTCACTTCCAATTTCTCACCGTATATGGTATTTAAGTAATTTTGAGGGTATTCTCTTTGTCTATCCTTGTGGGCTGGGTTCACAATAGATCATGTGTGCTGGATTATTTGGTCAAGAGGTCTTTAAAGACACTTTGTACTGATTGTTTACACAGTACTCAGTTGAATAGCTGTTGCTGGATTATTCACACTATCCAAAGATTTAGTTTATCTTTGATATCAGCCCCTACAACACTTGTGATAAACTTTTGGGCAGCTATCCACTACTGGGGCTTCTTATTTCTAACAATACTGGTTAGGGTGTTGAAATATTCCTTTATAAGCCACTGGCTCACACTAACATATTTGAATAAATGGAACCCTTCCATTCTCAGACCAGCTCATTCAAGATTCTTATCTTCTGGGTCTACCTTAAAGAGATACCAGAGGAGTTGGATAGGAAAAAGTCCAAGAACTGGAAAAGAAGGTTTTAGGGTATTCCCCCTCACAAGCAGGTGGGGTGACCAACCATTGCAGTTTCCCCAAACCAAGAGATTTCCCAGATCGTGTGGTAAAGCAGGGGAATTCCTGGGAAAGCTGGGACAGGTTGGTCTCCCTAGTTACAGTTCTGTAAACTGCTCAAGCCAAGAGAGCCACACCTGGAAATCATTGAAAAATGACTTGGGAGGCTAAAATATTATTTTTGTTTTCCTTTGTTTTCTTATTAAAATCTCCCTTGGGGCATTCCAGTCTGTTTCTGTTGCACTGCTAAGTAACAGAATTTAATTTTCCCCCCTACTTTTCAGTCAAGCGAAGGAAAGCAGAAAGACTCAGGAGGCTGGGTGGAGTGCCAGCATCAGGAAACCCTTAGGAGGCAAAGAGAGAAGAAAAACTCAGTAGCCATGGGGCCTTGTCCAGGGGTCTTCAGAAACCTGGTGCATTAGAAAATTCCTTTTTTTTTTTTTAATTAAGGATTTGATGCTTTGATTAGGTCCACAACTGAATTTTTATTCATCTTTACCCTCACTTTCACTTTTCAAGATCTGTTGTCATGGCAACATGATAAATTGAGTAGTTCACCTTAATGTTTGTTGATATCTGCTATGTTATGTAAAGCTGGAAGGATTTCGGGGTGCCTGGGTGGCTCAGTCCCACTTTGGCTCAGGTCATGATCTCACGGTTGGGGTTGGTTCGTGGGTTCCCGCCCCACATCAGGCTCTGTGCTGACAGCTCAGAGCCTGGAGCCTGCTTCGGATTCTGTGTCTCCCTCTCTCTCTGTCCTTCCCTTGCTCATAATCTGTCTCTCAAAATATAAATAAATGTTAAAAAAAAAACCTGCAAGATTTTGTAAACAGAACAAAATGAAACCAAAAAAACCCACAAACAAACACATCTCTTGATATTTTATCATTCAATCTCCTCAGAAATTATTGCATGGACTTATTATACTTATTCCTGACAGAAACAGCAGAGTCATATGCAACACACAAATAACCTCTGAGGATATTATCAGAGGCCTCCATGTGCACAGAGATTATGTGCAAAACCAAACTTTGTTTTTTGCAGAGTTACACAAATAGATAAATTCTGTGTGGTACATTATATACTGCCCTGGTTTTTTTCCCCCCCACTGAACATGATTATCAGAAAGGTCAAGACAAAAACTTAAAATATGAAAATCCCCATACAGCTAGCAATAGCCTATAATCAAAAACTTTTAAGAATATGAGACTAAAGCATACTTAAAAAATGAATGATTACTATGGTTTCTAATATAGGTGCTGAGAAAAAAATTAATATTTAAATTTACTGCTTCAATTCAGATAAGTCCTTAAATACTATATAAACTATATGGATGGTTAAACTCAGACTCTAATGACTTTAGGCTAATAAGATGCATTTTCTTTGTTTTCCTTAATTAGCACATAAACGCACAACATTAGTGTCCTAATGCTTTCATGTTTGTTGAATGAATCAGCCTACTTTTTAGAATGTGTGGCAGGAAAGTGTGTTTGAGAAGTTAATTATTTTTCTTTTTTATTTCTTCTACCCCTTTTTGCCCCATTTGGGCTTGTTAGTTTGAGCAGAGGAAGAATGTGTCAGAGAGAGAACCATCCTGGTTATCTAGGCAGACTGGCTCAGAGGCCACTAATGGGTAAAATTCCTGGGCCCTAAATATGGCACAGAAGCATCAGACAACCATCGTGCGGGGAGCTGTGCCAACCAGCACAGTGGCCCAATCTGCCATGAAGTGGGTTGTGGACAATTGATACTCAGAGGTCCCCCTGGAACCATGGCACAACTGGTGGGAGGTAGGTAGGGGTTGGGATGAGTCCAGCAGTTGAGAAATAAAACTTTTCTAAGACTATGTTTAAATTTTCTGAAAGCTAAGTAAAATGGGGACTGACCAAGATGGCCGTAACATTCCCTTTAATTTGACCAAACTTTAGACAAACTTCTTCCTGACTACAGGCTTCTCCCTCCCCTTCCCTTTCCTTCCCTTCCCTTCCTTTTTTTTTTTTTTAAGATTTTATTTTTTTTTTTTTTTTTTTTTAAGTAATTCCTCACCGTCTGACTCAAACCCACAACCTGTAGAGTCACATGCCACACTGACTGAGCCAGCCAGGCCCCCCTGGCTGCTTTTCTCTTAGAACTTTTACTTTAGAAATCTTGCAGTTGTAAATTCTTTCTCCTTCTCATTGAAATGTAGATTTTCTACCACCAAAAAAATGTTTTTCTTGAGAACAGGGTAGCCATCCTTTTGAAATGGAATCATGAAGACACAGCCCCTGTCTCAGTCTTGGTGGACAGCAGGATCCTAACTTTGATAAGTGACACTTACTAAAAATACAGATGGTCTAATCTCATTGACTAACTGCTCAAGTTCTCCAGTACTTTTCCATTAGCTCATTCCAGCATTTAGAAGTCTGCCTGCCTTTTGACTCAGTAGAGTTCAATTTCTCTCCTTTATTGCAATAGTCTCTCTGCCCTTTTGCAATAATCTTGAATAAAGTTTTCCTAGACTGTTTAGCTGGCCTGGTACAGGTTTTTACAGGACTCAAAAGTACACAATTAAGCTGTTATATAAAATTTAAATTTTGGGGGCACCTGGGTGGCTCAGTCGCTTAAGTGTCTGACTCTTGATTTTGGTTCAGGTCATGATCTCACGGTTTGTGGGTTTGAGCCCCACTTGGGATGATGCAGATAGTGCAGAGGCTGCTTGGGATTCTCTCCCTCTCTTTCTGCCACTACCATGCTCTCTCTCTCTCTCAATAAATAAAATAAACTTAAAAATTTTTTTAAATTTATTCAGTTCAGTTTGTGGCCTGAAATTCGTAAGCCTTAAAAATAGAAATACTTCTGCTCTGTAGCTGGCTTCTGAAATCCTGGATATTTTGCATATTAGAGTCAGATTCAAAAATAAACTGTTTCCTTATATGCCTGCTTCCTTTTTGAATGTTTCTTGTTCTTCATCATCAGAGAAGGTTACTATTTTTTCCTCCAATTTGATCATTTATATTTCCTTGTGGGACATAAACATTGTCCCAAGGATTGAAACTGGGATCTATACATGGAATAGTACAGAATCTAGCCTTTGATAGCCATTCAGCCAATGCAAAGAGAGTTGCATTCTTTCATTAAAGGTAACACATTCAATAGCCCATTGGTAGGTACAGAAGGAAAAGTTCTAGGGGAGCCTGGGTGGCTCAGTCAGTTAAGCCTGACTTCAGCTCAGGTCATGATCTCGTGGTTTGTGAGTTCAAGCCCCGTTTCTGGCTCTGTGCTGACAGCTCAGAGCCTGGAGCCTGCTTTGGATTCTGTGTCTCCCTCTCTCTGCCCCTCCCCAATTCGAGCTCTGTCCTCTCTCTCTCTCAAAAATAAATAAACATTAAAAATTTTTAAATAAAAAAAGGAAAAATTCTAATTTAAGGACTTAATTTTTTTCACAGCTTGAGAAGGAGATATAAACTTTCTTTTTCAATTATAAACAACAGAAGAAATGAAATGAAAACAGCTTAAACAGTAAAGACTTTTTAAGTCCTATGTAACAAAAATTAATGACACAATAGTTTTCTACTGTTGCTGTAAATAATGACTACACAGTTCCATGGCCTTGCAGTCTGGCCTAGTGTTTCTCAACTGGGTCTTCTACTCAGGGTCTCATAAGACTGAAATCAAAGTATCACCTGCACTGGGTGCAGGTCTGGAGGTCTTTATGAAGATTCTGCTTTCAGAGTCCTTCAGGTTGTTGGCAGGGTTACGGAACTAGGCTCTGTTTCGTTGATATGGCCTCCTGATCTTTAAGCCAACAATGGCATATAAAATCTTTCTTATGCTTTAAATATCTGATTTCATCTTCTCCTACCAGCTGGTGAAATAGCTCTGTTTTTAAGAGCTCGCTTGATTACACTGGGTAAACCAGGATAATCTTCTTACTGAAGGTCATCTAATTAGTAACCTTAATTACATTTGCAAAATCCATTCTGCCATGGAAAGTAACATTTGCAAGAGTAAGATAAGAGGGAGAAAGGACATGGAGACCAAAATTCTGCTTACCATAAACGGATTTGAAATATACTTTGGAGGTGGAGGTAAAAAGTTTGTTTCAGGAGTGCCTGGGTAGTTCAGTCAGTGAGCATCCGACTTCAGCTCAGGTCATGATCTCACGGTTCGTGGGTCTGAGGCCTGCATCAGGCTCTGTGCAGACTGCTTCTGGCATGAACCGAAGCAGAATAAATTAATGCAGAGGACAGTGATCTGGGGCTTGGGGTCACATATAATATGTGGGGAGGGGAAACCAGAAGTGTTTCATGTTAAAGAAACTAAAACGGTAAAGAAGTCTTTTCCAGGAAGTTCTAAGTAAGAAAAGGCCAAATAAAGGTAAAAACAGCATTAAGACCACACAATGTTATCAACTATCTAACCTCTTTGGAAACAAAAATTTGTTGTGTGGTGTACATTAAGGAAAATATTTCCGTAAAAGATAATCTCACTACCTAGAACCCACCATGTAATTTCATAAGAATACTCAATTAATTATTGAGATCTCTGTCGAGTACAATGTATATACACATCCGTATGCACACACACACACACATCTTCTTTGCGGGGAGGAAGGCTGTGATTTTGGGGAGCAAAAGCCCAAGTGAAGACCCAGTGGACACCTTGATAGATCTCAGACAGGAAAATATGCTAAAGCAAAAGATCCCTTAAAGTGTGCTCTCTTTTCACTCACAAGCCCAGGGCCTCGGCTAGAGCATCGGCAACAGCCACAGAAAATGCACATTTTATTCTGCTGCTCCTTCCAGAGGACGGTGATTTGGATTTCTAATGAAAAACAAGCTCGCATTCATGATCCAAATCTTAAAACCTCTAGGTCACTGTGTAATAAAGAGATTAATAGATTTTGCTTTTCATCGTCTTGGATCAGCTAAAACAATTATGCCCTCTAGTCTCCAAAATCTGTACTGCAAAAGCCATTTTAACAGTGCTTGCTTTGGCTTTATCCTCTTCAATTTTGATTCTTGAAGTCAAAAGGTAGCAAAAATGTGGTTCAGAGTCACTAAGACTCCTCCAGGTGTAAGCAAACAATCTCATTTGGCTGCATACGCGGGGCTATTGTGAGGTTCATTTGCCTTTTCCACTCTACAAGAAAATAACAACAACTTTAAACTGCTTTCATGTTATACCTTGGCGGTCATATTTTGAATTTTTTACATATTATGGAAAAAATACTCCCTAACAGTTGCTAAGGAGAAAGTTATCCATCATTTCCTAACAGAGGTACATGACTAAACACATAATGACAAATTACAGAAGTCGCCTGCCTGACCTTCATTAGCCATCTGGCATTTAGGATGCTTATCTTTAAAAAGCCACCTTGGCATCTCTTAAAAAATGCTTTGATTTGATCTATTTCTACTTCTTCTTTGAGGCAATCAGGCTGGGCCATTCCGAGAACACATTCTGTTTGTTTATTTGTTCCTTTGATACCTTTACATCCTGTCTGCATGCCAGGGCACACCTCACCTTGAAAAGAGCCCCTCAGTACTTGCCAGGAACAGGAGTTCAATGCCTTCATCTTGGGCCACCTTTAACAGAATTTCATTTTTTCCCTCTTTGATTCTGAATAGTGCATATATATTTGAACACCCTAACAACAAGTCTGCCAAGTCTCCTTCCTGGAACTGGAATTCAGATCAGTAGTCAGGTTATCAAAATACCTTCCCACCTAGATGGAATTGCTGTTAATTACTCTGATGGATTGTAATACATGGCTAAGACAGAAAAAAAAATATTGAGAAGAGACCAAGACAGAAAAAAATATTGAGGAGAGACCTTAGTGGATCTAATTTTATTTCATGGACAAAGACAAATGACTGGATATTTTAGTTAGGGAGACCAGGAAGGAAGAGGAGGCAACATTAAGGATTAAAGGCTTCCAACAATCAGTTTCTGGGTCTTTAAATCTAAATGACTAATCTCACTTGGTTATTTTAAAGGCTATCTGGAAATCAAATGGGAACAGTTTGAGATATCTTCCCCGGTATACAGAGGATATGATTCATGGCAACAGCTATGTGTGGCTGGGCATTTTGGGTCAAACCAGCTTCACAAATCGCAAATTTGACATCTCTGCACATAAGCAAAGAAATATCACCTTGGAGTTTTAAAAGCTCAACCATCTTGGAGTTTTGAAAGATCTTGTCATTTCGGAGATGGAGGAACAGGGATCCTCAGGAGCAAGCACAGCTTAATGGATCTTCCATAGCCCCATATATCACTATCTTTCCATGACTTAATTATTCTTAAGTTTTCATTTTTTTACATTGCCTAAAATTCTCCTCAATGAGAAATTAATAGTGAAGAGAAGCTCTGTCATTTACATTTGTGTGTATGTAACTGGGTGGGATTGCTTTAACAAATCTTTGGGAGAAGAAAGGATGTTTTGGGGGGGGCGCCTGGGTGGCTCAGTCGGTTAAGCCTCCGACTTCTGCTCTAGTCATGATCTCACAGTCTCTGGGTTTGAGCCCTGCATCCGGCTCTGTGTTGACAGCTCAGAGTGCGGAGCCTGCTTCGGATTCTGTGTCTCCCTTTCTCTCTGCCCCTCCTCCACTCACACTCTGTCTCTCTGTCTCTCAAAAATAAACATTAAAAAAAATTTTTTTAAAGAAAGGATTTTTTTCTTCAAGTTTTCTAAATCATATCACATGATGGAAAATTCAGTATCAGTCATGTTCCGGCGGTCCTCCTCCATCTAGCATTATGTAAGAACCCCAGGCTGTTTATGCTGTTCAGGAAACATGGAGAGGAGAATCTGGTGCTGTGCTCATCATAGCTGTCCTGAGACCCTCAGTGCTTATGCGGTTTTCTGCTGATCACGACTCCCTCTGCACCTGGGTGAGCCACTGGCATAATGGGCCACCGCCAGGCACCACCAACCCTCCACTGTTTCTACTCTCTGGAAGGCAACTAAGAGCTAGGGTCTTTCTTGCTCAAGCCACAGAGTTCTCCCTCTCTCTCTATAGTAATCCTGCTGTTAAAAAAAGAGAGGGCAGGCTTTTGAAAACTAAAACTTTTTAACTTTCTCCTGAGCAAACGATATTTGCCTTTTTAAAAAAGGAAAAGTAAATGTTTCTTTTATAGAGATAGTCTGTTCAGGTTATCCACTACTAGGTAATTTATTCTGTCTCGAAACAATAGCAATTCTTTGTTTTGCATTCAAATATGAGAGTTGCCAGGACTCAGGCAGTTTTCCCTTGGGGTCTCTCAAGTGGCTGCAGTGGAAAGGTGACTGAGCCTGGGGTCATCGCGAAGGCCTTTTCACTTACAAAACTAGTGCCTTCTAGGAAAACTCCAACAGCTGCGGCTAGAACAGTTTGGTTTCTTTGGGGATCTTTCTCTTTCTGTGGTCTCTCCATGTGGTGGTAGGTAGCATCAGGGGAGCAGGATCCATCCTTACAAGGTGACCAAAGCCTCCCCAAGAGAGGAGAGCAAATATCACAAGAGATACCAGCACAGGCTGTTTGGACTTTTCTCATCTAGCCTCGGAAGTGACTCAGTGTTACTTCCAGTGGATTCCATCTCATATTCAAGGAGGCTCCACAGATGTTGATGAGAGGAGAGTGAAAGAATTTGTGGAAATACTTAAAAACCACCCCAAGAGCTTATAGGAAGGAAGGAAGGAAGGAAGGAAGGAAGGAAGGAAGGAAGGAAGGAAGGAAAAGAAGAAACAATTTTTTCTGTTTGGTTATCCTTCTCCTGTGTGTCCACCCACAACTACCAGGCTGCTGTTGCAAACCTTTCTGGCTTGGAAATGTATTCCCCTTCCATTTCGCATCCTCTTTGTAGAATTTTCTTACAGTCAGTTTTGGTCCCACTGCTCCAAATCCTGATTATCTCTCCCCCTGGGGACTAAACTAAGTTGGGTTGGGTTCGATTTCTGATCAGTCTTTGGAGTTCTGTGTATTTTAGAATTCACAAATACTATTCCCCCCCCCCCTCCCCCCC
>PJEM01014342.1:0-35756 GCA_004023845.1 Helogale parvula
CTGTGTCAATTCAGCGGCCAGGAGCAGAAGAGGGCGTGGGGGACAGGCACATCCGCTTTGGGACCCGGGATCCCTGCCACGATGGTGTTTCTGCTGCAGACTGCAAGCCACCTCTGCGATGGGCTGAACCATGTGCCCCAAAGATGCTCAAGTCCTAAAGACCAGCCTCTGTGCCTCTGTAACGGAGAGAGGGCCTTTGAGGCCATGTGAACGTGACCGTGTCCGTATAAAACAGGGAGGTTTGGACAGAGACAGACACGCACGGAGCAAAGACAACGTGCAAACACGGGGAGGCCAGACCGACTAGCACAGGAGGCCGGAAGCTACCAGCATCGAGGATAAAGGCCTGGAACAGACTTCCTTGGAGGCCCTCAGAAGGAGTCGACTCTGCTGACAGCCTGACTTCAGACTCCTGGCCTCCAGCCTGCGAGAGGACACATTTCCGTGGTCTGGGACCCTCGGCGTGTCACATCGTTACGGCAGCCCCAGGTTCAGAGTCAGCTTATCGGATTATGAGGCAACCGCAAAACGGCGAGGCAGGGGCCAGGCTGAGAACCCCAGAGGCGCACACGACGTGAAGGGGACCACCTCCCGGCCAGCACAGAAGCCACAGCTGGGTGCAGAGAAGGCTGCAGGCAAACGCGCAGGCACGACCAAGCCGTTTTCCAGTTCCCTCCGTTCGCCTCCATCTCCCCGATTTCATCCAGCGAGCTTGTGCTACTCTTGTAACTGGCTTAAACGTATGCATTTGAGCCACGAGAATCTCGAGGTAGAAGAGAATCCTTCTTACAGGCTGACCCGTGCCCCCCCAAAACTGTATGTTGAAGCCCTAACCCCCTGAGCATCTCAGAATGGATCTATCTGGAGACATGACCTTTCAAGTGGTAACTGAGTTACAAATGGGTTGGTAAGACAGGCCCCACCGCAGGGAGACCTGCGCCCGGAGAGAAGAGATGAGGACACACAGAAAGGAGAGACACAGAGAGGCAGGGACCAGCTCCGTGTACGCACAGAGAGGTGACGGTGTGAACACACAGCAAGAAGGGGGCCGTCTGCAAGCCAAGGAGAGAGGCCCCGGAAAACCCAAACCTGCCAACATCTTGACCTGGGACTTCCAACCTCCAGCAGGGAAGGAAAATCAATTCCTCCTGTTTAAGCCTACCGGTCTGTACGATTTTGTTCTGGCGGCCGCAGCAAAGAGCAGGAACCCGAGCGGGGCGAGCGTTCCCAGAACCCCACGGGCGGGGCGCGGCGGTGTCACTCACCCAGGCAGTTGTGTCCGTCGTGGGCCAGCATGAAGCCGTCAAAGCAGGTGCACCTGTAATTCCCGGGGATGTTGATGCACTCGTGCACGCAGCCCCCGTTGTAGTAGTCATTCTCACACTCGTCGATGTCTGCAAAACGAGGGCCAAGAGGGATCAGAGGAGGGGCCCGGGGGTCCCCTCTCCCCACCACCACCGAAGCCCCCAGGGAATGACCGGTTCGGGGATGACTCAGTAGGTCTTCACTGAAGTCCTTGCTGGGGGCTGGGGACCCGCAGACTACAAAGATGAAGTCTTGGCAGTGCGGTGAGGCTGGCCACCTCCTCACGGGGCGGAGCCACGTGTCAAGGCACCTGCAGGGTGCCTCCACCATAGCGAAGGGGCGCGATTCCCACCCAGCGGTGCCGGCCTCCCTGCAAAGCCTCCCAGCCGTAGCTGCATGTGGGGACCCGGTTTAAAAGCGCCCCGTCCTGGCTCTCTTCAGCCTATCTGAAAGCCTCCCAGGGACAGAGAGCTCACTACGTGGGAAGCAGGGAGCACTGCATACAATGAACTTCGCACACCGCCCAAAGCTGAACGTCGCAAGGAGAGAACAGTCCACACGCTCCTCCCAGACCGTTTCCTTCCCCAGCAGCGTCTGAAGCCGGAGTTTCGACAGCTCTGGTTCCCTTTTCATAACAAAAGCTTCTGTCTCATACACAATGGCCAGTAGCCTCTGTAAAGGTCACCCTTTTTGCTGTTTTAAGTCTTTTTCAACATCTCCCATCAGGGGTCAAAGGGCTATCAGTTCTGGAGTTCCAGAGAGATTGGAGAGACCTCGGGGAAGAATAGGAACGCGCCTCGTTAACATTCAACCGGCAGCTTCTATCCCCGAGTCCTGCCGGCAACGCCGCGTGTCATTACCTCTTCACACAGCCCGGTGACTCTGTGATCCTCCTTCCAGCGTTACAAGGGCACTTACAGAAAGCGGGGCACAGGGAGGCCAGACGCCCGCCCAAGTCACACACCTAGGATTCGAACCAGTCGGCCTGGCCCGGGAGCTCCAGGGGGCATGGGCCCACCGTACCTCTGGGAGAGGCGAGCAGGGGGTGCCAGGGCCAGGGAGAACCACCAGCTTCGCCAGGGTCGCCGGCCCTTCTCCCAGCTCTGCCTGGGCCTCGACAACCCCTGCCCAATTGCTCCCTGGGTTCGCAGTCTCAGCGCGCACCCACCCTGCCTTCCGCAGGAAACACAGGAAGGCCTGGAAAAGGGAGCCGGAAGTGCCCCACAGGGGAACCGGAAGTACTGTGCTCAGGGGAACCGGAAGTGCCCGAGCTGAAGAGAACTGGAACGGTCTCGCAGGAAAAATCAGTCCCTCCCTTCCAGGGTCCAAGAGGGATATTGGAAGCCAGCTTCCGGCTGTGAAAGAGCGAGCTCTGAAGGCAAGCCCGGCTGCTCCCTCAAAGGCCTGGCATAGAGAGACACCCAGACCATGCTCTCTCCCTGCTGGTCCTGAGGCTGGAGCTGCGCACAGTGGAGGAGAGCCATGGGGGCTAATTGGCGTTTGTAAGTGGGAAAGTCCATCTGGAAGACAGAGGCTCTCTTAGGAGGTAGTGAGCTCCCCAATTCAGGAGATGACCAAGCCCTGTCTAGACGTCTGCCTGCCAGTGATGCTGACAGCAGATGGGACAAATTCAGTGAAAATGGCAGCACGAAAATGCCAGAAAACAGAGCCTGGGCTGTGCGGCCCACTTCTGGAGCCTACCCATCCAGCCACGATATGCGGGAATAACAAAGTAGCCTGGATCTCCAAAGGTACAAGAGATGGCAGCCCGCCTGCCGTGGCCATCGTGTCAGCTGGGAAGCCGACCCAGTTCTGCTAGTCATTTGGATCACTCTTAATCATTATATCTAATGCACCGAGACATTTTAAATACCATTGAAGGAAGAGATAAGATTTTATGTTTGAAAGGGCACATGGGTTTATAAAGACGGAGATATTGATTACTTCTCATTCTCCGCAGCCCTGACCTTTGCCAGAGCCCCGGATAAACCAATCCGACTGCCTTTGCCCCTGAATCTCCCAGACACTCCAGAGGCAACATGGCCTGATTTTAATTCATCGACCTGTCCTTCCCGAGGGTCCCCGTGAATATCATTATCCTTCCATTTCTCCACCAACAGCGAATCAGCTTCCAAGGCATGGTTTTTCTACACCCTTAACATGGCTGCAGTCTGCCCATTGGTCACCCATTCCACCACCTGCTCAGAATCGGCATCATCGCTCATCTGACCGGAACCAGCAGCTCCCACACCATTCCCTTCCCCCTGTCCTTCATGTAAACAGTGACTCGGGAGAAGATGGCCTGGTCCCAGCTCTGGGGACACAGTATGAGTAGCAGCAGCTATTGGTTCCAGGCTGGGCATGTGACTTAGGTTGGATCGGTCAGATGGAGCGGAAGGACTTCTACCCCATGCTTGGCTAAAAGAATTCTCTCTCTTTCTCTCTCAAGTTGTACCTCAGAAGGAAGTGTGCAGATATTTACTCCTGAAACATACACTAGCTCATTTAATTTTCATAGCGACCCTCTGGGGTGGAAATTTTAACTTCATTTTAAGGTCGAGCAAACTAAAGTGCAGAGAGGCCAGGTAATTGCTCAAGGTCACGCAGCACATGATAGGGCAAGGATCAGAACGAAGGTCTTTCAGTCTGAAAAACCCGTGTCCTTGCTAATGAGTTAGAATGCCCACGACACTCGAGGCATTGGCTAATTATACACATTACTTCGCCCTTGGGTCATCTGCACGGTGTGCTATGAGAGTGTTATCTAATCATCTAATGGACTTGTTTGTCCATTCATCCTTCTGTTTGTCTATTCATGCTAAAATCTACTCATCTAAATATCCAGCCAGCTGACCACCCACCCATTCATCCAATCATCTATTATTCACCCACCCAGTTGTGCAGCCAGATATCTGCCCATCTATCCAGATATGCGTCCATCATAGACACTCATCCTAAACTCCTAAACATCCATCCATCCAGCATCCAGCCACTCACTCATCCATCTACCCAAATGTCTAACCACCTATTCATCTGTTCATTGATTTAAACGCCACCCATCTCTCCACATATGCACACACACAGCACCCTTGCCCACTCTTCTGTTCCGGCCACTCAGCCCCCCATCCATTTACATATGTATTCATCCACCCACCAGTTTCTTCAACCACGATCCATCTAAACAGCTTATGAAATACCAATAGTAAGATTTTCAAAAAGAATAAGATGTTAGGAAGAAGAAGAAGGAGGAGGGGGGTAGGAGGAGGAGAAATAACGAGGGTCGAAGAGTAAGACAAAGCTGATGAAAGCATGCAAAAATACGTTTGGTAATTTCTAGCAGGTTTCAAAAAGTTGGCCACAAATACAACTCGGAGCCTCCTGGAAGCCAAAGCAAAGAAGGAAACACGATCAGTTAGAGTCACCACATCCATAAAATTCAGTGAAACCGGCTCTTTCAACGGTGGTAAGTTCTAAAAAAATGTCTCTTACCCGGGCTATGTAATCATACGCCCCAATTTGCTTGGCATAGTCCCAGTTTATGCTGGAATTACTAAGAACCCACTTTTCACCCTCAAAATAATAAACTATTTGGTCACCATACCCATAATGCATTACAAAGAGATCGCTGAATAATCAGTTACACGACTCTAGCCTTTCCCTTCCCGTGACACCTGTAGTGTTGACCACCGTCAGTGCCACTTAGGCGAAGAGTGCAGGCGTGTTCACAGCCCACCCTCGTCCCTTAATCCATCTCCACAGGATTCTCCCGCATCCAAGCATCTCTTAGATCCATCAGCTCCTCTCCAATCCCCGGGCCTGAAGTGCTACCACAGGCCTCTGGGGGCAGCCTACAGTCTCTGATCACAAATAACCATCCCTCCCTCTCCCCAACGAGGTCTACATCTGTACATTGAATTTTTGTTTTTAATAATCACGTGAACCTCCTCCTTTAATCCATAAGAGACAAACACAAACCAACCAACGAAACTAACCTCTGTCGAAGCAATGGATTTATTACTGTGAACAATGTACCCATGAGCCACCAGCCCCGGAGGAGGCCCCTCCCTCCCAGGCCTCCAAGATGCCCATCAGGCTCTGACGGGTTTTTAAGGACCGGTACAGCCAGAGAAAGAGGGCGCCTGGTGGCTCAGTCGGTTAAGCGTCTGACTCTTGGTATCGGCCCAGATCATGGTCTCCCAGTTCGTGGGGTCAAGCCCTGCATCGGGCTCTGTGCTGGCAGTGCAGAGCCTGCTTGGGGCGCTCTCTCTCTTTCTCTCTGTCTCTCTCTCTCAAAATAAGTAAGCAAGCTTGAGAAAGAAAAAGCCGGAGAACGAGAATCAGGCAGACGGGGCAGGGAGAGGGCGCAGGAACGGAGGAGGACAGAGCCGAGCTCTCTGGATGTTTATTCTGAAAGGACTGTTGTGGGTTGGACTGTGTCTTTCCGAAAGATGTTTTGGTGCCCTAACCCCCGGGATCTGCGAATGTGACCTGATTTGGAAGTAGGATCTTTGCAGATGTAAGCAAGTTCAGATGAGCTCATGCTGGAGGAGGACGGGCCCTAATCTAATGACTGGTGTCCTTATAAGAAGAGGGGACTTCGGATGCGCACAGAGAGGATGTTGGGACAAAGAGGAGGAGACCACGGAAGAACACAGACGCACAGAGGGAAGACGGCCATGGGACGACGAGGCAGAGACTGGAGGGCGGAGGCTGTGTGACAGCCACGTGTTAGTGCTGCTCCCGTTTCGCTGCCGTGGAGGGTGAGGCGCAGCGTGGCTGCCCACGCTGTCCCCGAGCCCCTAGCCCGTGGCTGTGTTCAAAGGCAGACGCCGCACCTGTTGGGGCCATATCCTTAGGGCGTGAGATGAAGCCTTTTTAAAAAGTGCTTCATGTTCCAAAAAGTTACTAAGGAGAAGCGTGGGAAGGAGATGTCACATGCACCATTGTTTGTATTTCCCGGGTGTACACCTAGCCTTGAGGGGTGGTGACAGGGAAGGGTCACGGGAGCAGGAACAGCGGGAGAGAGGATGAAAGATCTGACCCGAGTGCCCACCTCGGCCAACCCCGCTCCTTCTCCAGCTTGCATTTTCTTTAAAAAATTTTATTTCTAAATATTTGTTTATTTTTGAGAGAGAGGGAGGGAGAGACACAAAGAAGGTTAGTGGTGGAGGGGCAGAGAGAGAGGGAGACACAGAAGGCGAAGCAGGCTCCAGGCTCTGAGCTGTCAGCACAGAGCCCGATGCGGAGCTCGGACCCACGAATCGTGAGATCATGACCTGAGCCGAAGTCAGACGCCTAACTGACTGAGCCACCAAAGTGTCCCCCATTTTCTTCCTTTAATGAAAATTCAATCCTCAACAGAAAACAGCTCCCAACGTCTAATAGGGCAGAGTGAGCGGCATAGGAGCTGCTCATTATGGGATTTTTAAAAGGACACAAAGTTCCATTTTTCCTTTATTAAAATCGCAGCGATCCCACAGCCGTGGTTGTGTGCCAGCTGCACTGGGCTGGAACTCGGATGGGAAGAGGGTAGTGTTTGTTTTTTTTCATTTAATTCAAAATTGATTCTCGCTGCCCCACAAAATATATATTTATTCGGTGGTGCCTAGGTTCTCAAAGATTGTATTGCAGTGAGTCAGAGCTCCTTGTTTTATTTGAATACTATTTCAGGGCATTTTTCCTAAAAATCAGGACGGACTGGAAAGGTTCTCGAAATGAGAATTTTTTTAAGCACCGCGCTCTCCACTTTCAGAGATCATTACTGAAAAACGCCTTCTCATTCCCCCTTGAAATTGGCATTTTTTTTTTCTCGACATTCCTTGCAGACAGCGGAGACCAGGCGCTCTAACAAAGATCCCTTCCCTGGCGGGGCCCTAACACGTCTTCTTTGTCTGGGCGCTTTAGGAAAAACCAAGCACTCCTCCGATCCGGCGACCATTCTGGGGGAGATGTATGGCTTAGGAAGTTGAGTCCTTATTGGTGAATAAATCTTAATCCGGTTTGCTGGCTAATTACGCTCAGGGGAGAGGAGTTTCGCAGGGCCCCGAGGAGGAAGGATTAAGCCTCCTGTCTCCGGTGGCACCGGGCTGAGCTCCGGGTTTGTAATGATTGGGTAATGAGACCGGCTCTCTGTGGACCCCTGGCATCCATTGATCAGGTTTCCCTGCCGTGGAAACAATGCCAGAAGTGGGCCCAGCAGCTAATTATGGGAAAGGTCAAAGGTCATGCAAAACCAACACAAATCTATATACTTTTTCATTCCTAACTGCACACAATGACCGTGGCTCAGCCGGAGGGTGGGAAGGGCCTCCCCGCGGCCCAGCTCGTGGTCCAAGATGACCATGGGGTTGGAGCTGCTGGCCTGCCCCGCTCCCCCCCCCCACCCCCCCGTCCTCCCCGTGGCTGGGGGCAGCTTCAGGCCACCACACTCTTGCTCGTGCTGTTCCCGAGCCTGAGGCTCCCTCGTCTTCATAGGGCACCTGTGAGCCCCGCACCACCTCCCACCTGCAGCCTCGACTGATCCCCCCGCAGACGGGACTCCTCGTCACCCTCTGGGCCCCGGAGCCCCATGCAGGGAGCCTGCCACGACTCTTGTCTGCTCTGCATCTGTCCTCTGGGCTCTGAGTTCCGAAGGCAAGAACTGCGCTCCGTTCAGCATGAGCCTCACATGCACCAGCAGCGCGTGCTCAACAAAATCTGCTCAGTACCCAACAGACCAAAGTCGTCCTGAGTGTAGCTTCCGCTGACCGAGCCCCGCAAGGTGTGGGCGCAGCCGCACCCTTCACGTACCCCCACACTGAGAGCTGCGCGCCCACGTCTTTCTTTTGCAGCAGGCAAAACCAAGACTCGGACACAGCACCTCCCCTGCCCAGGGTCACACTGCTAACATGAGTGGGGCCAGAGAGGGGGCCGGGCCACGTGACCTCGAAGCGAATGCTGCCTAAGTCACGAAGAAGCACTTATCGTAAGAGTCCATTCATACGAAGTCTCCAGAAAAGGCAGATCTATGGGGACAGAGTAGATTAGTGGTTTTCTTGGGTTGGGGGGCTGGGCAGTGGTGGCTGAGGGGTACACGGTTTCTTTTTGGGGCGACAAAAAGGTCCTGAAGTTGACTGTGCCAAGAGGTACACAATTCTGTAAATGCACTAAAAAGCACCCAACTGTTAGGTACGTCTCAGATGAATGAACTGCATGGTTTGTGAATTATATCTCAATAAAGCTGTTTACAATTAAAATTTTTTAATGTTTATTCATTTAAAAAATTTTTAATGCTTATTTAATTTGCTGAGACAGAGACAGAGTGCTAGCGGGGGAGGGACAGAGAGAGAGGGAGATACAGAATCTGAAGCAGGCTCCAGGCTCTCAGCTAGCTGTCAGCACAGAGCCTGACGTGGGGCTTGAACCCAGAACTGTGAGATCATGACCTGAGCCGAAGTTGCACGCTTAGGCGACCGAGCCCCCTAGGCGCCCCTGTTTACAATTTTTAAAATATTAATGCCACCACTGCTGTCATCTGCTGTGCTGGCTGGGTCCCTGGGGCTCTGCCTGGACACGGGGACACCGGAAGGGTGCTCTTCCTGAATCAGCCTTCAGTACCACCTGCCCAGTGTGGGCTCCTGGTGGGTGTGTGGCTCCCAGGCCCTAGGAGAAATTTTTCTACCAAACCAAAGGACAAGGAAGGGGTGGTGGATTATTCCCCTGCTCTCCCCAAAACACCCCAAAACCTTTGCCGGGGGTTCTTCCCAGGCTCCGACATCAAGCCTAAAGGATACTGAACCTGGTCAAGGGAAAGCTGACCAGTCGGAATGTTCAGACAGAAGTGAGGAGGGGCCCCGGGCGGCCCAGAGTTGAGGCCCCCGCCAACCCCCTCTGCCAATTATTATTATTTATTAAAAAAATTTTTTTTGTGTTTATTTATTTTTGATGGACAGAGAGAACGCAAGGTGGGGGGTGGAGAGAAGAGAGAAGGAGACACAGAATCCGAAGCAGGCTCCAGGCTCCGAGTTGTCAGCACAGAGCCCGACGTGGGGCTTGAACCCATGAACCACCAGATCACGACCTGAGCCGAAGTCAGACACTCAACTGACTGAGCCACCCAGGTGCCCTCCCCTCTGCCAATTAGAGGCATGGTCATTCTCCTGTCCCCTTAGCAAGAGGCAGAGCTGAAGCCCTAAATCCCACACTGGTGGCTCTGAGGGGCTGCTGCCCGGGCCTGGCCGCCTCTGAACTCAACGGGAAGATAGTCAGAAACACGTAGGTGCCACAAAGCCGAGCCAGCGCTCAGACTGGTGAGCCAGCACCCTGGGGTCCTTCTGCTGCATCCACTGGGCTTTATAAAGGGCTAACGGAGCCCAGCGAGGGAATCGAATCTTATCAGCAAGTCAGGGGCTGACAGCAACTTGAACCCAAGACTCTGACCTCAGAGGCTCAGACCACGGGCAGGCCGGTGCTGGCCAGGCGCGGATCGCTCTCCTTCTTTTCTCCAAATCCCCCGTGGGGTTTCTCTCCAACACAAGCAGCGAGAGCAGCGGCAATTCTGCACCAAACATCACCTTAACTGCAAGCGGCTCACCCCTCAAGCTGGGAGGCTTAACTTCCCTTATCACAGAACAAGAAACTGAGGCTCAGAGGGCTTAGGTCACTTGCCTGAGATCACCCAGCTAGTTAAGGGGCAAAGCCAGTGCTGGAACTCAGCAGGCTAGCCTCAACCTTCACACACTCATCCGGAGAATTTCCCAGTCTCAGTGACCAAGGAGGGCAGGGCCCACGGTCCTTGCTGAGGATCAAGCTGCCTTGCCCCCTCCTCCTCTCCCTCCCCAGCCTGGCCCCCCACCCTCAGCCCAGACCCTGGCACAAGTGGCCGCCTGCCTGACGAGGGACGATGACCCAGGCACAGAAGGACCCATCTCAGATGAGGAGAGCCTCCCCTGCCAGCACCGCGGCCAGGCCCGGGCCCGTCTTCGGGGCTGCCAGGGCGAAGGGACAGGGCACGAACAGTCCAGCCCGAGCCCATACGTCAGTGCCAGAGACTAAGCCGGCAGTAGGTGCCCCCGTGGTGAGCGGCACCCTGAAGAAGGCGCTGCCCGCTACGGGGGTCCGAAGGGACCTGGGCTCTCCTAGCTCTGCCCCTGAACTTTGCAGTCAGCCCACAGACCTGGCCAGGGTCACACAGGGCCGGTATCCAGTTCTCCAAGGACCCATGCCTGGCTTGACACAAGGGGCGGGAGCCCCAGACCGACGGGGAACGTACATTCTGGAGCCTGGCAGGGAGCGATCAGCTCCGGCGGCTGCTGCTGGCCGGGCCGGAGTCCAAGCCGGCTGGCTGGGGCTTTCAACTCTCTCTTGCCCGGGCTGCAGTTCCGGCCCATCTGGAGGACCCCCTCGGAGCCCCTCCGAGGCCCCGTGACCTTGCCCGTGCACATAGGAGCCCTCTGGTCCTCTTTGTCTCAAGGCCTTAGGGGACGACCATCATCCATTTCAGTAGCATCCAAAGGCCGGCAGACCTGCAGTTTATTTTCTTAGAAATAATGTTTTTTTCTGGTTAGCATTCCTCAGATGGAAACACAAATACAGCCACTGTAATAAGAAGCGGCCAAGAGGAGGAGAGAGAGCCCAGAGGAAGGGGCAGAGAGGGGCCTGCCGCCTGGGGGTGGGGTGGGGGCGGAGACCCTGGGACCCGAGGAGAAATGGGGATTTAGAGGCAGAAGAAAGCACCACACGCAGGCCCTGGGCTGTCTTCACCACACTCTCGGCCACAGCACGGCGGCTCTGCCTCCCCTAGCCTCTGCTCAAATCCTTCCTGGGAGGCAGGTGCCATGACTCTGACTGGTTGGATACGGAACGAGGTTTCTGGAAGGGTAAGTCGCCTCCTGGACTCACTGAGTCAGCCAAAACCAAAAAAGGCCTCTGCATCCTTGCTCCAGACCCCTTCACGACTGTCAGAGCTGGAAGGAGCATCTGCGTCCCTAACTTAGCCGTATAAGCGCTTCTCCAAGGGAGCCTTTCTCATTCCTCCCCCCCCCCCCCCCCCCCCCCCCCCCCCCCCCCCCCCCCCCCCCCCCCCCCCCCCCCCCCCCCCCCCCCCCCCCCCCCCCCCCCCCCCCCGGGGGAGATCCACACTGTCTCTTCTTGACCCCCAGAGTCTGGTCTGCATCTCCACCGCTGTGCTCCCACACACCCTGTTACATTCTTTCCCAACCTGTCTCGCCCCCCTGACCAGGGAGGTCAGGAAAACGTGTCCTGGCCCCAGCACCAAGCCTGGCTCAGAGCAGGCGCTCCGGGAACATTCTCAGCAGCAAACTGAATCTGGCCTAGCGCACACATTTTACAGACGGGCACACTGAGGCTCGGCCGAGGCCAGCTTGCCTCCAGTGCCTAACCATTTTTCCCTCCGGAAACGGACACGGGCTCCAGGACACCCCAGTCTTGCAGCAGAGCTGGGACCAGTGGCCAGAGCAGTGCTGTCTAATTGCTGGCTGACAGCAACTTGGAATTTTAAGTCCCGTCTGACTTCTTCCTGCCTGCTGGTCTGTTGGACGAGAGCGCTTTCATCTTCAGTGGGGCACACGTTAGCACGCATAATTGCACGTTTTAAGACTTGAGGAAGAATTTCCCCTCCCCAAGGCTGCTCCCACCCCCAGCCCACCTCCTACTGCCTTTCCTGACCTCCCAAAAAGCAGAATTTTATCTGGAGTTCCAATAAAGTGGGCAATAATGATGGAGGAAAATGATTTAATAAGGTCGTAGCCATTATTTCCTAAGAAGGCCAATTGGTTTTAAGATTTTTTTTTTTCCTGATGTTAAACTAAATGGATCGCTGGGGGTGTTATTAGGAGTTTTGCTAAAATGCTTAATAGCGTGCCCTGTAATCTACCTAACTTCAGTGACTGACAAGTATGCCCTGGGGATATAAAATTCAGGAAATGGCAATTTATATTCATTACACACATGCTAATTTTGTGATCTCTGATGCCCATAAGGTTGTCTTTTTTTTTTCCTTCTCACACACACAAAAAAGGGGGAAATAATAATATATTTGATTTTCTGTGGCCAAAACAAAAAGTTATTTCCCCTAAGAGTTTTAATTATAGCATTCTGGAAAAGGCCTGAGTTGGAACTTGCAAGTGCAATAAACGACTTGAATAAATAGTCTAAAAAATTAAGTGCACATAGAAGGGGTGATGTGAGCTGCTAGTTTAGACTAAACAGTGGTTATCAGGAGGGTCTTAGTTATTTAAACAAGCCATTTAGGGCGGTTTTCTCCTCATTTGGGGTCTGGTCCTGATTATAAACGAGAGCTTTTAATTAAGATTAGTAAGACCCAATTCAAGCTATAATTTGGTCCTTTTCCTTAGCAAATGTCTATGAAAACAAAGCAATTAAGGTTAAATGAGTTGAAGTGTTTACAGGGGATGCCATGCCCCCTCCTCGCCCCCGGCCTGCCCCCTCCGCAGAACGGGCCTAAACAGGCCTGACTAATTCAGACCAGGAGGCCAGCGCGCAGGGGTCTGGTGAGCTGGGGAATGCGTAGGCTTAGCTAAATGAAAAGAGGCAGGGGAAATAGAATGTGCAAAGGTCCTGGGGTTGGAAGGAGCTGGCAAGTGTGAAATGTAAAACAAAGAGTGACAGTGGGATGTGGTCAGGGAGGGAAGGGTCGAGAGGGACGGCAGCTCAGAGTGAAGAGCTGAGTGCTGGGCTCAGCCTGAGGGATGCCTTCTCTCAGCTCTGCAGATGCGTGGTGGGCTCAAGACCCTCGGATCCACGGGGCCTCGCTCAGATGAGCTGGCGGCAGCAGAGGCGGATGTGAATGTAAGAACAGGTCTCCGCAGCCTCCTCTGAGACTCCAGAGCTGAGGAGCTCTTTCCACTTTGTTCGGCCAGGCTGTGAGGGCCGGGCCCGCAGCCGGGACCCGATGGCCGGCTGGGGTCGGGTCCAGGCCCTGCTGCTTCTCAGCTGGGTGACCTGGCCAGAGCCTGACCTCTCTGTGTCCACTTTCCCCACCGTGCCCTGCCTGGACTAGCTTCTTCCCTTCTCGGGCCTCAGCTTCCTCATGCCTGGTTGGCCTTTCCTGGCGTGCCTGGGTTTATAATAGTCACTCGCTGGCCACTGACACCGGCGCTGGACCCAGCCCTGTATGAAGCCATGCAGGTCATTGCCACCCAGCGCTGCTGGTGCTCTGAGGCGGGGATGGTCACAGGCGACACGGGCAGCAGGGGAGGCTTCCCAGAGGAGGTGACTGCTGGAACTCATCCATCCTCCATTTTGCCCAACAGGTGCCTTCCAAGCCCTGCGCCGGGCAGTGACTTCCAGGGAATGGGGCAGGACGGGTCACAGACCCTGCCCTTGGGGAGCCCTCATTCCAGGAGAAGACGCAGGGAAACATAAATTCAGGGTGACACGGGTCAAAGCAGAGGTGTGTATGGGTCTAAGGAGGGCAACAGAAAGAGCCGATCTTCTGCAAGACATGGGGGCTGCCCTGCACGCCCGGTCAGGTCCCTTCCAACCGCGTGCATCCATGAGTGAACCTCGAGTTCCCGGGGATTCTGTCCAGACGCAAATCATCAGGACAACACAGATTTAGCCCCAGGCCTGCGGGACCGTGGGAGGCACCTCAGCCTGGCCTCCGCAAGCCCCCTGCCAGGGCTCAGCAGACCGCACAGGGCTTCACGGTTGCTCTGCGGCATGACTGAGACACGGCTGAGCGTGGGGAAGCCCGCTCACCACCACGAGGGCACTGGCCACACGGCAAGACGGCCCTGAAAGTGTGGTAAGAAACCGGCCTTGGAACAGGGCAGAGGGTCAGGCTGTCCCAGGTGCTGGGTTTGCCAAAGAAGTTTCCATGACCAGCAGCAGCTTCAGGGGGAAGCATTTAAGGGGGTAAGGGGCTCAGTCGGCCCCACACAGGGCTCCCCATAACCTGGCTCCGTTTCCCTTGAATAACTAGCGAGACTGTGGAAGCCACATTCTCAGCTTTGCTGGGAATCTGTCCTCTGTGCCCATCACAGTAAGCAACGAAGGCTATCAGATCTGTAGGACAGGGTGCCCATGACCCTAAGACTCCAGCTCCAGCCTCCGCATGCCCCATACCCGCTCAGGACCGAGAGGAAAGGGTCCAGGGAGAGATGTGGGTTTTATGTGAAGCGGAATGGCTGTCTGGAGGGGGCCGTGAGGTGCACCTCTCCATCTCTTTGAGGATGTGGAGACATGCATACGGTTTATCAGACTAGTCTGTGAGCCGGATCGCCCCATTTCCCAGCCATCCCAGATCTTGGGAGCTGTTGGAAAAAGACAAAGTTTCACCCCTGTTCATATAGCGAACACATTACGATCATCGACATTATCATGAGCAACCACATCATCAACATGATGATGATCAGTATCACTATCAACATCGCCATCACCACCACCATCACCATTAGCGTCACCATCATCACCACAGTCATCACCAACATCCTCTTCCTCAGCACCACCGTTGCCACCACCACCACCATCATTACCATCAGCGCCAGCACCATCGCCATCATAGGAACAGCAGGTAGAGCTCACCTAGCATGTCTTACGTACCAGGCTGTGTTCAAATTCTTAGCGTACATTAACGCATCTCATTCTCACACAACCTCTAGGAAGTAGATATTATGATCTCTGCTATATACACAAACAGATCGAGTCTCACCCAGGCCACAGAGGCAGGATTTGAACCGAAGAAGTCTGGCCCCAAAGTCTGGGCTTCAACCACTGTGCCCAACTGAATATTGACTGTTTATTCCCTCTTCTCAGAGCAGGGAGCCACAGTTAGCAATAACCACTTGCAGAATACAGAGTGGGAAATGGGCCCACCAAACCCGTGCTCTGGTCCCAGCTCAGGCCAGACCCCTGCCTCCTCGGGCCGCCATTTCCCCATCTGTAAACCGAGGAAGCGAATGAACATCCGGATGATCTCCAAGCTCCCTCAGGCCACCGCTGCGTGTGGCCTGCCAGCAGCCCCCCGCCCCCCGTCCCCCTCCTCCCATATTTCAGAGCCTCCAGAAGTCTGCATAGTCCTCCTGGGGAAGCTGGTGGGGGTCTGCTGGCCCTGGGGGAACACTCCGGAAGGCTCCATCAATTCGGACTGATGACTGTCCTTGGGGATGAGACCTTAGTGCAAGGGGGACAGTGACCAACCAGAGGGTTTGGGGAGTTAGTGGCCAAAGGGCATCCTCTTGGTTCTGAACAGTTATTCTTCTGTTACACTGGCAACTCAGCAGGTTCCGATTTACCACCGCTATGGCCCTGGTCACTGAGAACTTCCGCTGATGGAGGGGCGCCAGCCTGGCTGTTAGCAGAGCATGTGACCCTCTTAATCTCAGGGTCGTGCGTTCAAGCCCTGCATTGGGCACGGAGCCTACTTTAAATTAAGAAAAAACAAAATTCCCCTGAGATGTAATTTCAGCTCATGCAGCCCAGCCCAGATCCAAAGCTCCCTGAGGGGAGGGGCAAGGCTGCACTATAATTATCGCCTCCGAGGCAGGCCGCACTCAACCATTTTCAAAGGTCTTCACCATGCAAGATGTCATTAAGTGAGTCTGCTCACAGCCAGGGCCACTGAGAGGTGCTGAAAACATGATGGTGATGGCGACAATGACAGTAACGGAACCACATCTGCCTCCCGAGCACACACTGTGCGCTGTGCGTTGAGTGTCTACTGTGAGCCAGGCACTGATGGGCAGGCCCACGCAACCCTGCGCTGCATTTCATTCGATCCTCAGGACGGCTTCGGGTGCCCATAGAACCAAAGGGGAAACTGAGGCCCAGGAGGGCAAATGACCACCTAGACTTTCACATCAGAGGGGGGCTGCAATGCTCCCACGCAGAGGCCAGGCCCGCTCTCGCTCCCCTCTCTCATAAGGGTGGAGACGACACCACGGCAAAACTGAGTTCCCACGTGGACCCACACGCCACGCTTCCCAGCCCCCACCCCCACGGCCCCTCTGTGGGCAGCTCATCTAATGTGGCCTCCAGGCTGGGCAAAAGGCAGCCAACTCAGACTAAACATTTTCTGCACACCCATGTTCATGCCAGGCTCTGGCCCAGGGACTGAGAATATGGGGACAGACCCGAAAGGCCATCTAGGGACTCGCTGTGAGCCCAAGTTCAACAGCTTCAGTGTGGAGGCCCCAGTGTTGAGTCCATGGCCAACCCTCAGTAAATGAGCTCATGGTTCAGTGGGAGAAAAATACGCTTAATTACAATCCGAAGTCAGAAGTGCTATGATGGAGAAAATCCCAGGGGCTTCTGGGATCAGAGTAGAGACTTAAAGTGGTTGTGTGCGTGTGTGCAACTGTGTAGAAGTGAAGGTATCAAGGAAGGCTTCCCAGAGGAGGCGAATCTAAAGCCTGCTTAGGAATAGGCCGGGACACAGGTGCTATTCAGGGTTTCAGGAGGTGAGAGGCAGAGGCTGGAGAGACAGGGAGCCCCCCTGACCGTGTCAGAAGCCCGTTTCCAAGCCTCCTCCTTTTCCACGATTCCACTGAGCCAGCGAGTCTAACTCCCCACCTGGGCTCAAGCAGGGTGGAGAGCTCAAGCCAGACTCTGAAGGACTCCAGGGGGACAGGTGGGAGACAAGGTGCGGGCCTCTGGGTCGGGGGGCAGCAGGAGGGAAGCCCCAGGAGCTGGGCTGGAGGAGGACCAGGTTGGGTCCATGGCTTAAACAAGCAGAGATGGAGGGCTGCCCTCGGCCGTCCCTCGCCAGAGCTCTGGGCCTGGAGCGGGGAACAGTCAGAAAATGGTCATGCAGAGCCTCACACGTGCCACTTGGAACTCCCAGGCCCTGCCAGCAGGGGGGGCCGGCCCGTGCCACCAGGCTTCTTGCTGGTGACCTGCTCTATCTGCCTCCAGCCTGGCCTCCTCCCAGAGGTCGGTGGGGAGGTGCCAGCTCCTCGCTCAGGCTTCTGGGCCCCAAACAAGGCCGGAGATCTGGCCAAACCAGGCACGATCCAGAACATCGTCATGTGCCCTGCGCTCAGTTTTCAGGAGACGCCCAACGAGGGAGGTGGGTGAATGGTGTCAGCACCCCAAGGAGGCTTGGCCGCACCTCAGACAAAGCTCCGGGCCCGGGAAGCCTGATACAGAAGGGACGCCTGATTCTCCCGGGCTGCTTTCCTGACGTGAATCTTACACTTTGCAAAAGGAAGCCGGTAGGGTTTGGGGAGAAGAAGGCCAGATGCCAGGGAGCCGGGCAGTGGCAACCAAGAAACCTGGGGTTTAGTACCCGCCGTGCCCTGTGGGCCATGGGGGCCTGTTTCTCTCCGCACCTCAGCTTTACTCATCTGTAAAGTGGGGGCCGGCAGGGAAGATTTGGATCCATGATTCGCATCTGGGGGTGCGCATGGGGCATGGAGCCAGCTGTGTCCAGCTCCCTGATGACGGGCTGCCCCGGAGCCTCAGACTCAGACCCTCCCTGAAGGAGGCTCCCGTGGGCTCCATCCGGTTTGGAGCGTCCTGGCTCCAGAGACAGCCAGAGTCGTGCGTCTCTCTGACTTTCCGGGGGAGGCAGTGTCAGTGCCGGACAGTCATGCCAGCGGGGAAGGGAAGGCTGGGCAGATAGATGGGCAGAGCACAAATGGACATCTATGCCCCAGCTCTGGCGCCCGGGCCCGCCCCCACAGGTCAAGGGGGGCTACTAGACAGGTCTTTTGGGGAAGCTACAAGCGACATGAGGTTCTAAAGTTAGGGACCTGGTGGAGGGTCACCCCAGGCCTCTACCCCCACACAGAACCAATCAGGGACTGAAGGACGCCTGGATCATTCAACACTTCATCTCCCTGAGAACAAAGCCAAACCCAAGTTTCAGTTCCAGGGTGAGTTCGGTACCCCATGCCTCCAAACTCCTCCCTCCAGAAAAGCAGTCCAGGTTCCCAAGAGGCCCCCAGTCTCCCTCCCCAGGCTGAGGGAGGCCCGTGCTGCTGGCACCTGGGGGGTGGGGGTCCTGGAGAAGCAGCTCCCTCCCCCCCGGGGCTGGCGTTCCATGGGGTGGTGGCAGCCATGGCGGCTGCGGGGTCCGGCCGGGAGGGCCGGGCTGGGCTCACCTTCACACTGCCTGCCCTCCCCTTTGTAGCCTGGCTTGCAGAGGCATTTGAAGGACTTGGGCGTGTTCTGGCAGATGGCGTCGATGTGGCAGTCATCTGTGCCCTCCGAGCACTCGTCCACGTCGACTGCCCCTGTGGGGGAGGGGGAAGCACCTGGTCAGGTGTGGCCCCAGGAGCGGGGCGGGGGGGGGGCAGTGAGGGCCTTCTGCCTCCCACCTCCCACTGATCGTGGGCAGTGAGCAGTACCAGCCACCACGTGACAACCTGGCTGACGAGCGGTGGCTGGCAGCATTTCGGGGGCAGACACCAGACACAGTGCTACCTAACGGCTGGCCCCCATTTATTTTCACCACAATCCCATCAGGTCAGTCCATTTCTCCTGCTGGGAGGGTGATGAAGCCAAGTGCGGGAGCACCGCCGGGAAAGTCTCCCTGGCAGTCTTGCTCTCCCCACAAGCACGGCCCCCACCCTCCTCCACGCCCCTTGTTCTAGAATTTAAACCCAGAAGGCTCTTGGGGGAATTTAAATCCAACCCCTTTGGGTTACAGGTGGGGAAACCAAGGTTAGAAGAGAGCAATGAAGGGAGGCCAAGCCGGAGGCTCAGGTGGGTGACCTGATTCCGCTCAGCACCCCCGACTGTGAAAATAGAGGACTCTTCACTCGGATTCCGCACCCCGGGCCGCATCCTCAGTGCGGCTGCGCCCACTCCTCCACGGTTCTGACCCCATCCCCTCTCCTCTCCTCTCGGAAACCAAGGGGCGACCATAGTTCTCAGATCCCAACTTCCAAACCCAAGTGCAGTCTGGGTTTTGAGAGCTTTTGACACTCTTCACCTCCCTCCCCAACATACACCTTCCGTCTGAAATAGCTGTTGGCCAAAATAATGCAAAATAGATTCTGTGTATATACACCCACCCCCTCCCCTCCCACCGCCCCCCGCCCCCCAGCACAGAGCTCAGTCAGGGACACAGAGCTCAGACACAGACACAGAGCTAGAACTTGTTATGTGCTGTGTGACTTCCAACCCATGAATAAAATACAGATGGACACATAGAAGGACCCAGAAGGGTAGAAAAGGAACCCTCGGCAGCTACCCCGAGGGCAGCCACCCAGGGGCAAGCCTGGGGAAGTCCTGGGGTGACCCCCTCCCTTTATGACTCCAGCCTTACCCTAGATGGTCTGGTTCTCAAGACTGCCCACTCTGGATCACTCCCCTGGCTGGCACTGGGGCTCTAAATCTGTGCAGGGGGGGAGGGGGGAGGGGCTCTCTAAGAGGACAAAGCTCCTCTCCAAGTCCCTAGGGCTCCAGCCTCCCCCGGAGGAAGAGAGGCATCAGCAAGAAGCACAACAGAAACACTTCTGCACACGTGCATGCGACACACACAGCAGGGGTGTCCTTTCTCAGGCTGGTGAGATCGGCTCAGGTCAGCCGCCCCAAGGAAGGTAAAACGGGAGCTGGGGAGCAGTGGGTGTAGGAGGTCGGGGGCCAGCAGGAACACCAGGCGAGCAGAGCGTCCCCTTCCTGGGAAGTGACGGCACAGGGACCCCCATGCAGGGAGAGCACAGCCTCGGGGGCAGGAAGCCAGACGCCGGGGAGGGCCAGTCTGCACCCTTCCAGTGGGAGGGCTGGGGCCACTTCTGAGTTAGGACCAGCGGGGGAAACAGAGCCACGGATGCACGGTCCAAGGGTCAGTGCCCAGGAATGAGGGGAGGGAAATGTGGATCTGGAGCCCCTTTTGCCCCTTCTCCCTAATCTCTGACCTAAGCAGGTATCCTCATGGGGATGGAAATGGATGAATGTTAGCCAAGGGGCGGGGGGGGGGAACCTCCCAACACATGTAAACATGTCTTTGCGTGGGCGCTGGGGAGAGGGACCATTTGTTCCCACGGTCTGGGCCTTGCTCTGTGCCCAGGGCTGGGGACCCCCCCTCGAGAGCGCAGCCCAGCCTTTCCATCACCGGCTGTTTGCTTTGACTTTGGTTAGTCTCAGGCACAGGGCTTCCAGGGGTGGGACACAGAGACACAGACAGAAGGGAGGGGAGAGAGGTGGAGAGAGGCACGTGCGGAAGCAGCTAAATAGAGGGTGAAGGACCCGAAAGTCGGAGACAGACACCTACAGACGCAGCACAGGGGGGTGTGGATAGCAGGGCCCAGCTCCCGTGGGCCACACCCGTGGGGTAGTTGAAATGGCCTGGCATCCCTACTCAGGATGCGACTCCCGGGAATAGATCCCCGTGCCAGCAAACAGACTTCAGGGAGCCCAGCGTGGCCGCCTGGGGGTGTCCGGAGAAAGCCAGGGAGAGCGGGAGCAGAAGAGGCAGGACAGCCCCTCCTTCCAGACAACCAAGAGAGCGGCAGGGGAAGGAGTGGGCACACGGGAGGTCCCCGAGGAGCCCTGGGGCCCCCCTCCGCTGGGCTAGCCCCTGCTGCCTGCCCCAGCCCGTGCCCCGCTGCTCTGGATGCGGGCTCCCTTCTCAAGCGCCTCCTGCCTCCCTCTCCAGGGCCTCCTCCCCCATGTCCCAAGTCTGGCCTCTCCTCCCTCTGGTTCCTATCCATCTCCTTCCCTCTGTGTCAGTCCCTGTGTCCCCACATTCCTGTCGGACTGTGCATCTGTCCACCGCTTTCCAGCCACGTCCATCTTTCTGTCTCTCCCATCAGTCTGTCTTGCTCCCCCCTCCCCTCCCACCTCTAGTCCTCCGTCTCTTTCTCTGCTGTCCCTCCGCCTCCACCTCTCCTCCTCTCTCCTCCTTCCCATCCCTTAGTCCGTCCCTTTATCTGTCTTTTCTTTCCAGCGGCCCATGTGCCTCCTTCTCCCTCCGGCCTCCTCCCTGCTCCAAGCGTCCGTCTTTCTCTGGGATTCTTTCTGTGCCCTTTTGTGTGTTCCCTCCGTGCCTCTTTTCCCGTCCGTCCGTCCCTCTGCCCCCCACCTCCCCCACCCGCTTTCTCTCCAGGCCGGTCCCGGTGCCCGGCTCCCCTCCTCTGCGTCGCCCCGCCGGGCGTCCGCGCTCCCGCACGCCCCTCTCCCCTGGGGGAGCGCCCGTCGGGCTCCGGGGTCCCCACTCCCTCCCGCCCGCGGTCCGAGCGAGCGCCCCCGGGGCTCCCCTCCGCGGGCCGCCGCGCCTCCTTTCTCCCTCCCGCCCTCGGCCTCGCCTCCCCCGGGGCCCCGGCCCGTCCCGCCCCTGCCCCGGGCGCCGCCGGGGCTTCGGGGAGGGGGCGTCCGGCGTCCGCCCGAGAAGTTACTTTGCAAAGAGGCGGGGCGCGGGGCGCGGGGCCGCAGCCCTCCCGACGGCGCGGGGCGGGGGCCACCCCCCGGGACCCCGGCGCCCGCCGCGTCCGGGCTTACCTGGGAGCCCGCTGCCCCCCGCCAGCCGCCCGCGCGCGCCCAGGACGAGCAGCACGCACAAGTGCCAGCGCACGGCCGCCGCGCCCATGCTCGCTGCGGGCCTGGCCGGGCCGGCCGGGCGTGCGGGGCGTGCGGGGCGCGGGGACCCCTCCGACCGGCCGCTCGGCGAGCGCTCCTCGCTGCTGGGCTGCTCGGCCACTGCTCGGGCTCGCAGCCGCCGAGCCGGCGCGGCTGACGAGCTGACAGCCGCGCGCTCATTGGGCCGCGGCCGCCGGGGGCGGGGCTCTGGGCGCGGCCGGCCAATGGGCGCCGGCCGCCGGGCCGCGGGGGGAGGGGCGGGCTTCGGGGGCGCCCCCTCCGCTCCGGGCGGGCGGCAGGTTGCGGGGTGGGGGCCGGGGCCAGCTCATGAGGCCGCGGAGTGCAAGGTCTCCGCGGAGCTGGGGGCTCGCTCGGAGGCTGCCCCCTCCCCCCGTCCCTGTCCCCCTCCCCCTTGTCCCAGTCGTCGGGGTGACCGCCCCTCCGGGGGCAGCACCCCCACCTCTCCTCCACGCACCCTCTAGGGAGAGGAGGGGACCTGCCAATTGGCCCTCAGAGGTTGAGAAAGGCCCGGCGACATCCATTTGTAGTGAAAGAAATGGAACCGCTCAAAGCAGAATTGTGCACTCATCCATTGGGTGAATGTTTATTGAGCACCTATTGTGTGCCAAGCGCGGGCAATGTGGCGGCTAGGAAGCCAGAAAGGAAACAAATCGTGAGGATACGTTCAAAACAAATGAACTTTTTTGCCACTCCCCTAAGGACAGAGGCTCATAACTGTGCTTGTCATAGGACAGCCGCAGCATCCGCCTCGGGAAGGGGCGCCTAGAAAGCTCTTTGGGGACAAGCCACTTTGCGGTCGGTCCCGGTCTGGGCGCCGCCAATCTGCGGCCTGACCTCTCAGGCTCCGGCAGGGATGAGCTGGGGGCACGAGGAACATGACCGTTTTCCAACCCAAGCACCGCTCTGGTCTGGCCCTGGGATCTGCACCTGATACTGGTTGGCCTTTGGGCTTCGACAGAGACCCCCACCCAGGAGTCGCAGCTGGAAATAAATGGCCCCTCTCAGCCCCAGGCAGGACGCTTTAAGGGAAGAAAGTTCAGCAAACCCCAAGGCCCATCTCCTTGACAACCACCAATAAGAGCTCCTTTTTTCTTCTGCTCTCCAGGCCAGACTCAAAGACAAGACTTTCCTCTTTTTGTCCACTCTGCCCGTCTCAGTCTGCGTCTAGCTTTCCTCTCCATACCGGCTTCCTTCCCTGCCCCCAACACACACACACACACACACACACACACACACACACACACACACCCCTCCCAACACACTACCCTCAGACATACAGACACGTGCTCTCTCTCTCTCACACCCACCACGCATCCTCACAGACACGCATCCCTGCACACTCACACAACCTGCCATAGACAATCAACTGCAGTTCTGGAAATTTAAAATCTGTGTCCAGGCACCCTTACTCCCAATCTGACTTTGTGTCACAAATAGCTCATGGCACTGGCCTGGTGGCTGAGGCCAAGGGTCCCCCCATGTGGGGGGCCAGAAGGGATCAGCTATGGCTGTCCAGCAGTGCTCTCTGCCTCTAAGCCTCAGCCCTCTGACTCCAGACATTTCCTTCTGCATGCTTGCTCCTGGCTGGTGGCTTAATTTGGGAGACCCCATTATCTCTGTAGGCTTTATTTTGTCCTCCTCCCAACTGGAGGGTTTTGGGTTTCTGGCGGGGAGAAGCTCTCTCAGAAATGCACATGGTTTTGTGCATCAGGAACAGGGCAAGAAATGTGAGTTTGAAGGCGAGGTCTTTTTGCAGGGGATGGTAACTGACCAGAAACAATGTCTTTTAAAGGGCCTGTTCAGGGGCGCCTGGGTGGCTCAGTCGGTTAAGCGTCTGGCTGCGGCTCAGGTCATGACCTCACATTCGTGGGTTCGAGCCCTGCATCGGGCTCTGTGCTGACAGCTAGCTCAGAGCCTGGAGCCTGCTTCAGACTCTGTGTCTCCCTCTCTCTCTGACCCTCCCCTGCTCGCACTGTCTCTGTTTCTCAAAAATAAAGAAAAACCATAAAAAATTAAAAAAAATAATAAAGGGCCTGTTCATCAGGGGCCCCTTGCTCCCGGCCAGGTGCCTGCCAAGCTTGATGGCAGCAGAGGCATTTTCTTCCAGGCTTTGTTCCCCCCCCCCCCCCCGCCCCCGATCAAGGAGGCAATGGAGGCAGGGTGACAGCTTTTTAGACTGTGACGCCCCAACCCGGGGGCAGCTGTCACTCACACCAAGTTCTAGTCCCCAGCCTGTCCGGGGTCAGGTGTGCAGAGGGAGAAAACATGGTTCTTTGCAGGAGGAGATGGTGGTCTGTGCAGAGGAGCCAGCGAGCAGGGGAGGGGGGTGGAGAGGAGACCCACTTGTCAGCCCCCACCAACGCACGAAAGGTGGTGGCAGACAAACGAATGCTCACTTCTGCTCCTGGGTCGGTCGGGAAGCCTCTGAGACCCCGAGTTGGGCACAAAACAGGAGAAGGATGTTTTCCTGATGGTTGAGAGAATGTGAAGAAGGTGGGGATGGAGGAGTGAATGTTCGCGAAGTACCTTGAAAACTGTAAAAGCACGGCACGTGTGACAGTGATGTGGTTGAGAGCTGCCCCCGGAGACAGTGGCAGCCGGGGGGCGGGGTGGTTGGCCGGGGTGAGAACAGGCATGCCTGGGCTCCGGCCAGGGGCACCTCGCAGCCTCTGCAAACTGAGCTAGGAGAGTGGAGGTCCAGGGGTGAACCTGTCAAGTCACTTTGGGAGGGAACACCCCATAGCTCCCCGTCGCCTTCCGAGCAAGCCCCGAACGCTCTGTGCAGCTAACAAGGCACCCGCGGCAGTCCCAGCCTCGCCGGACCACAGGCCAAGAGGGCCACAGGCCGAGGGGGCCGCTCTTGCACCCCGCGCCCTTGCCTGGGTGCCCCCCTCTGCTGGAAACACCCTCTATGCTCTTCTTTACAAAGCTCACCCTTCTCCTCTGCCCACACCCTCAACTCCTGTCCCGTAGCAGGGTGTAGGGCCTCCTAAGGGCTCCCCCACACCTGGGGCCTGCCGTCCCCCTCAGAGTCTGGCTCACTTGGGTCTCATGTCTCCCTCTTCCCAAACTGGGGGTTCCCGAAGACGGGGCTCTCCCCCCATCTGCATCTGGCAGCTCCCAGCACGCGTCTAAGAAATGATCGTTGAATGAATGAACAAAGAAACCAGACAAGCACCACTTAACCGAGAATTCACATTGCTCCAGGGAGTGGATAAAGATTCCTTGGCTATTTGATGGGGTTTGGGGGAGGGAATCCCACTGCTGGCTCTCCTGGCCACCCCCATCCTCTCTGCCCTTCTGGAAGCGGGGCGGGCGGACAGGACCTCGGTCCTCGGGCCCTTTGGCTCCCCCTGGTGGTGCCTTGCAGAAGTTTGAGGAAGAGAGGAGGCAGAGGAGACTTATAGTGCATACACAGACACACACACACAGACACACACACAGACACAGACACACACAGACACAGACACAGAGACACACACACAGACACACACACAGACACACACACAGACACAGACACACACAGACACAGACACAGAGACACACAGACACACACAGACACACAGACACACACACACACAGAGCCTCTGCCACCCCACCTTTCCCGCTGACCCCAGTCCTCAGCAAAATACCTTACTTTAAAAAGAAAAACATCCTCAAGAAGTCTCCTGATTAATAACAGTGGCGAAAGCTCTTTGGGAAAACAGAGTTCTCTACAAGCGTCAAATGTCATCCCATGAGTTTTGAGCCTTTGTTGTTCTTTCCTATTAAAAATGGGGTTCATGCCACACACGTCTTCTGACCTTCAAGGGGAATCTCTCTTGCGATGCCTCTGTGACCCCGGGCCCTGCAAGTTGGGTTTCTTGGCTGGAGCCCTAGCTGTCAAATGGGGGTTTCAGTCCCCAGGACTTTGGGCACCTCCAGGTCACATTCCAGAGACTCCTCTGAAATGACCCACCTGTGTTTGGTCCCACAGCATATCCTGACCTCCTTACTCATTGCTTCCTGGTGATGACAACGGTTACCGTGTTCTCGTGTCCCCGCGTGCCTGGCACATATGCACCGTTTCATCCTATCCGTGGGGCTGAACCCCCCCAGCCCCCAGTAACCACCAGAGAGAACAGAGACTCCGGCCACTTGTCTGGGACCACAGAGCTAGCAAACGGCAGCCGCGGATCGGAACCAAGGTCTGCACGACTCCCCACTACATACCCTTAACCTTCACTTGTTAATAAAACTCAAAAGGCACACGAGGTCTCCTCTCTGTAAGTCACAAGGTTTTCATTTTTTTGGCTTTGCTATTGACAAAAGTGGTTTTCACGCAGTGGTCGGACAGACTGTAACGGTTCATACCTCGTGGGGGCTGGTTTTCGGTACCCCCAATGTTATGTTCTCTCATCTTTCCAACAGGTGCAAAAATTCTCGTTTTTCCCGGTATAGGATGGCTGCGCCTCACTTTGGGGAAGGGACTGTATAGAAGTGAAAGCAAGGGGTCATATGACTCACATGCACCCCCATACCCTGGAGGTGGCCCAACTCCCACTCCTCATTTTATAGATGAGGAAACTGAGGCCCAGACTCACAGATCTGCTGCCCTCCCTCAGGCCCCTCCAGTCGCACCCCCAGGTCAGCCGCCCTTAGGCTCCCCCCACTCCGCTGAGAGTGGCTCCTGTCTCCTCTTTGCTTCGCCCCCACCAAGCCCCGTCAGCTCTGCATCCGTGACCCCTCCTCTCCGTCCCCTCAGCCACTGGCTGGCTGAGACAACACCAGCTCTCATCCGAGTGACCCACAGAGGCTCAAAGTCATCCCTCCAGGCTGGCTGGAGTCAGTTTTCCAAAGGCGGACCTGGCTTCTCCACTCCTTGCTGCCTACAGGGCAAAGTCCTCCCAAGACCCCGGGAGACGGGACCCTGCAGACCTCAGCCCCCTGCCTGGTGGACTTCCACGCTGCCTCACACCTCTGAGCCGCAGCATGCTCCCTTCCTCCTCTCTCAGTACCCTTCCATCCCATATGTCCGGCACACTCAGACTCAATGCTCGGCTCGGACACCCTGCCTTCAGAGGTTCTACCCAGTGCGTGTTGGGGAGTGAATCCAACTGCCTGCTTTCTCCTGGCATCTCCATCTGTGCCCCATGGGGAGGCTCGACTGGCCAGCCGGACCACTGTCCTCAGGGGCTCAGAGTGGGTGATCTGGGGCCCTTTGGCTCTGCCTGGTCCCCCACCATCGGACTGGCTCAGCTTGAAACCCGGGATTTGTTGATTAATAGATCTGTCTGCCCCTCAGGTCAAGGTGAGTTAGACTCGCTGGTCACCTAGGGTCCTTTCCAGACCCAAGACCCACTGGTAGATGGGCCATTTCTTGAACCCCAGGCCCCCCCTCCCCAGCCACATAATTGGTCCGGGCAGGGATTTGTGACTAAGCCAAGCCAATCAGATGCCTTCCCTGGGAGTCTCTACATGGGCTGGAGCAGCAGGGCTGGTGTCCAGACCTGTGGGTCACTGTGGTGTGTAGACAGCTGGTCTGAGAGAAGGGGTCCACCAGTCAGAGAGCAGCAGAGGGAGAGATGGAGAGGGAACGAGAAGAGAGAGAGCAGAGAAGGAGAGGGGAGGGAAAAAGAGGGGCCTGACAGTGTTTGAGGCCGTGGTTGAGCCATCCCTTCCGTCCTTGAGACAATTATGTTGGCTTCCATCTCTTGAAACCAAAGTCTCCTGATTAATCGGCGTGTAGGGTTGGGGACATCTCCATGAGATGACACCATCAGCAAATGACATTTCCCAGGACTTGTTCCAAACACTTGATCTATATTAATTCATGTAAATCCACCACCACCAGAGGAGGTGGGCACTAGTGCCCTCATTTACAGGTGTGCAGCGTAGCCCAGAGAGGTTAAGTGACTTGCCCAAGGTCACACAGGAATGATGAATGAATGAATGAATGAATGAATGAATGGAAAATGTTGCCCTTGGTCAAGCCAGCCAGTGAGTCAGGATGAGAAGGAGCCGGGGGCTCTTGATTCTCTGTCCAGGTTCCTTGACCCTCCCTCTGCCCCCCAGTCTGAAATGTTCAGCGGCGGGGTAGAGGGAAAGAGCAGATGAACACTTGAATCCACGCTCTGTCGCTTACTTGCTGTGTGTCCTTGGGCAAGCCACGGTACCTCTCTGTGACTCAGTGTCTTCACTGCTAAAAGCAAGAACGCCTACCTCACCGAGTAAGCCTCAGACTCTCCTAAGATCGCATCTGTGACGTGCGGGGCACAGGAACGAGCCCACGGCAGCCAGGTGGTCCAGTGAGCCAAAGGACATTTACCAAGCGCCTCCTTTGTGTCAGAGCTGTGAGGTCCTGGGGACATAGAATGAGCCGGCCAGGCTGCATCCCTGCCCTCATGGAGCTCACGGTCCATTTGACGGGGACTGACAAGCAACCAGAAACAGGAAAAGCCTGAGGTAGAGGAGGGCTGTGTGGAGGACTGAGACCGGGGAGTGGGATACAGCTGACCGTGACGGGGGGCCCACCGGTGGGGGGGCGGGCAGCGGAGCTCTCTCCCAGGAGCTGACACTTGCACGAGGACCGAATCTCAAGAGGAGCCACGATGCCCAGAAGGCAAGTCGGTCGCAGCGAGTCGTGGAGTGGCCTGGATCTTCAGATTCTCTTGAAACCACAGTGGTGCCTGTCCCAAGTCCCCTGCACAGGACGTCCGTGCAGCCAGCACTGCTGAAGCATTGTGGGAGGTGCAGGGGTGAGCGTGTGTCAGATGCCGGCGTGAGCGTGTTCTCGCCACACGCCCGGCAGATGCTGACTTGTGCAAGAACACCCTTTACCTAAGATGAACACTTTCCCCAGTTTTGAAAGTTATGTCTGCTCCACGGAAAGACCCAGAGAGAATGACAACGAATCTTTTGCTATATTCCTTGCAGTCTTTTTTCTATGAGTGTGTACACTTAAAAAATGAAATGAAGGGACGCCTGGGTGGCTCTGTCAGTTAGGCGGCTGACTTCAGCTCAGGTCACGATCTCACGGTTCGTGGTTTCGAGCCCCGCGTTGGGCTCTGTGCTGACAGCTCGGAGCCTGGAGCCTGCTTCAGATTCTATGTCTCCCTCTCTCTCTTTCTCTCTCTCAAGAATAATTAAAATCATTTAAAAAAAGTTTTTTGTTGTAAAATATACATAACATAAAATGTACCATTTCAAACATTTTTAGGTCTGCAGATCAGCGGCATGAAGTACAATTTGCAAAGCTGTGTGACCATCACCGCCATCCATCTCCAGAATGATTTCATCTTCCCACACTGGGTCCCCATTAAACACTAACGCCCCTGGAGGGCTCAGCTGGTGAAGCGTCCGACTCTTGATTTTAGTTCAGGTCATGATCTCACAGTTTGTCAGGCTCTGGGCACCTGTGCGGAGCCTGCTTGGGATTTTCTCTCTCCCTCCAC
The DNA here is from genome assembly GCA_004023845.1 of Helogale parvula. NCBI lineage: Eukaryota > Metazoa > Chordata > Mammalia > Carnivora > Herpestidae > Helogale > Helogale parvula. Next base: position 29,244 of record PJEM01014342.1, read on the forward strand.
CTTTCTTCTCCGCTCACACTCACTCTCTCTCTCTAACATAAAAATAAAAAGTTAAAAAAAGATTCATCTGTGTTGTATTATGATCAGAATTATATTCCTTTTTAAGGCTGAATGATTTTTTTGTGTGTATATAGCACATTTTATTTATCTGTTCATCTGTGGTTAGACACTTGGGATGTTTCCACCTTTAGCTACTGTGAGTACTGCTGCTAGGAACACGGGTGTGCAGATATTGGTTTGAGTCCCTGTTTTTGGTACTTTTGGGGAAATTCCTAGTTGTGGGATTGCTGGATCACATGGTAATTCTATGTTTAATTTTGAGAAACCGCCGTGCAGTTCCGCAGACGCCACGCCATTCAGTGAGGGTTGATGAACGCCCACACCTGCGTGATTTTCAGCACAACCAAAATAAAGGACATTTACTGCCCCCCCAAGCCTCCGTCTGCCTTTCCCACCGATCGCTCCAACTCCTCCTCCACTCAGGCAACCACCGATCTGATGTCCTTGATTATGGATTAGTTTTGCCTGTTCTAGAACTTTACAGAAACGGAATCCTGCCCAGTGAGGTGCTCTCTTGCCTGACTTCTTTTGCTCAGCATGCTTTTTGCATTTGGTTCTGCACGTACAACCTGTTTTCTCTCATTTCATTCAGGACCATAATCATTAAGTCTTTTTTAAAAATATAATTTAAGGGGTGCCTGGGTGGCTTAGTTGGTTAAGCGCCTGACTTCTGCCCAGGTCATGATCTTGAGGTTGGTGAGTTCGAGCCCCACGCTGGGCTCTGTGCTGACAGCTCAGAGCCTGGAACTTGCTTCGGGCTCTGTGTCTCCCTCTCTCTCTGACCCTCCCTCACTTGTGCTCTCTCTTTCTCCTTCAAAAATAAATAAACTTTAAAATGTCATTTAAAAAATTGGCTATGTACTACCCCATTGCAAGGAGGCACACAACCTACCTGACCTGCCTAAGCTGATTCCAATTTTCTGCTGTTATAACCACATTGTGTGGAACACCCTTGTACCTAAATCTTCGCCTACATCTGACCATCACTTTGAAATAAATCTGTGCAGGTGGAACAATGGCGTGGAAGGGAGTCAACAGTGTTCGCCAAATCGCCTTGATGCCTGTCGCTCCATTGCTTCTTAGAAGGGCGTTACCGTGACCATCAATTTCACCTCCTATGTGTCTCTCCAACCTGTGGGCCCCTCTCTACAGCCTCAATCTCTTCTGCCCTTTGGGGCCACTCCCTGGCACTCAAGATGCCACCTGCCTGATGTGCAAGGAACCCTCAACACCCAAGACCACACAGCCCTCCACGGAGGCAGAACTATCCGGAAGGCGGGCAAGGGCCTCAAGGCTGCAGACAGGGCAGAGTGAGGACCCCAGGAGTGAATGAGGGGTCACTGGTCCCTTTCCCTGCCTTCTGTCACCAGTGCCCAGCAAGGGGTCTAGCAGAGGGGACACGGAGAGGAGGCATGGCTCTGGGTCCATGGGAGGCAGTTCTTCGGGCTGGTTGGTGGCAGTGGTGACACATGATCAGGACGCGCTGGCGCTGGTCAGCGACATCCCAGGGTCCAAAGAGGAGTCAAGGGCTCTCGGCCCAGAAGCCCACAGCTTCCCCCCCTCGGGGCATCGCCCTGGTTGGCCATTTAAAGGAAGGTGCCAGCCCTTCTGTGGCCCCAGGCCTGGACTCGCTCAACTTCCAGAATGCCCCTAACACCAAGGAGGAGGGGCTTGTGTGCCCGTGATAAAGGTCTCCCACAGCCAGCCGCCCACACCAGGCTGCAGACGGACGCGGCTCCCGTGCACAATGAGCCATTATGGCTTTCTTGCCTGGCAGCCTTATCTCCCAGGAATGTTGGGGGAGTGAAGAGAAGAGGCCTGAGGGGGCCCGACCGGGGGACCTGGGCCCTCTGGCTCTGCCTCCAAGGTCAGCTGGGCTCTCACAGGGCAGGCCATGCTGACAGTGACAACGGGGGTTTGTGCGGGACTTTACAGCCTACCACTCACGTGCAGCATCTTGTTTGATCCTCACAGTCGAAGGCTGAGATCAGGCATTTCAAATCCTCCATTTTACAGATAGGGAAACTGAGTCCGAGAAAATTAAGTACCCCCCCCGCCCCCAAGCTGTGTCGGTCTCACTTAAATTATTGAAGAAAGAAAAAGAGCTATTCAGCGGTACTGGTGCCCAAGAGAGATGGCGGAAGAGTCCTTCCATTTGGAAAGGACGGACACCGGCTGCCCGGGACATGGGAGGACACCAGGCCCTGCTCGTGACGAATGAGCCCGGGTTGGAGAGGGGGCTCTGGCACATGGGTTTTGCAGGAAGAGCCCAAACTCAGCCAGAGGGCCCAGGTTCCCGAATCCACGCTTGTTTCTCTTTGCTATACTGCGGGTCTCCCGCACCCGGCCACACCAACTGGGCTTAGCCCTGGGTGGACACGAGTGTGTAACAGGCTGTGGGCCCTCCAGGAAATCCTACAGGCTCCCTGAGCTGTGAGAGGAGAACAAAGTGCACCCGTCATGGGGGCTCCGAGCGGGAGGGATGAGATGACGCACATACAGCTCCTGCCGTGGTTGTGGACATACAGCTGGCACTTAATAAATACCGGTATATAATATTTGGACAGGATAGATATAATATTTGGACAGGATGCCAAGAAACATATGCAAATGAGTGCGGAGGATGCTGACCTGGGTAGGACAGGGAGCACGGCTTGCAGACGGGGAGCACGGTTGCAAGCGACAGGATGGGAGTCGGGATAACCTAAACTACGCAAGGTCTTTTGCCAGGAGGTGGGTACCTTTGAGAGGAAAAAGGACAACGTAAAACAGGAAGAACGGAAGCCGAGGCTGCTGCAGCGTTCAGGCAGCGGGAAGTAGGGCCGTGCTCTCCGGGCCCAGGATGAGTCAGCTCCAAAGAGTCTCTGTCCTCCAGTCAAGATTCAAGTTCCCGGCAATGAGTCTAGTGGGTCAAGCGAGGGTCAGGTGCCCACGCTGGCCAGGGTGGGCTGAGCGCCTTGTCTGATGGGCCCAGCAGAAAGCAGGCCGTGCGAGGCTGGGGAGTTTCCAAAGGAGGCGCCACAGCCGGGAGGGCACGGCAGCTATCTGCTCTAGGAGAGAAGGCAGCAGGAAGGAAAAACCTCAGCTGACGCCGCGCAGCTTCCTTTCTGAGGCTTTGCTGCCAGAAAACCAACCCGCAAGGCTCAGTGGCAGAAAGTCACATCAACAAACCACGGCTACAAACCGCTGTGCTTTAGTTTGGGTGACACGCTGTTAGAGTGACAGGCAATCAGTCACTCAACAAACATTTACCAAGCCCTCGCTGTTCTTGCTGAGCTGAGCAGTGCCGAGCACTGTTCTGGCAGTTTCCACCCTACAGGAGTCTAGTCAGGGATGGAAATCAGCAGACCGTTACCTCCGAGAGGGTGCCAGAGGCCTGCACGAGGTGCGGCTTTAAGGTGAAGGGGAGAGGCATCAGAGCGGTAGCCATGGCGGCATGGGGAGGGTCTCATTTCACAGGAGAGGCAAGTCGGGTTTCGTCGGGTGAACAGGAGTTCAGCAGGTGGTTGGTTGGTGCATCAAGAGCATTCCAAATGGAGGACCAACTGCAAAGCATCCTGGGAAGCGGAGACAACGGCATGTGGTTCGTGGGCCTGGAGGCCACGGCAGAGACACGGGAGCCCAGTTTTATCCTGAAGGTGGTGGGGGACCACGGGGACCTTCTAGCCAAGGGAAGCACCTGGCAGGTTTGTGTTCTAGAAAGATCCCTCTGGCCTGGGAGGGGCGCTGTGAATCGGGTTAAGGCACTCATTTAACCCTTCCCCGAGGCTTCTTCGCAGGTGGCTCTCTCTGGGAGCAAAAGCCTGCTCCTCTGGGAGTCCAGGGTCAAGTCCACCTGGGACCCACCTCACTCTATGCACACCTCGTTCTCCTGGAGAGTCTCCCGGCTGTTGGCCCACGAAGGGCTGAGGTCCCGTGTGCGTCATAGTGATCCGACCACATTCCCTCACCTCCTTTACTTATTCGTTTGTTTGTTTGCTCATTTATTTTAATGCTTATTTATGTATTCTGAGAGAGACAGAGAGAGTGTGTGTGTGAATGGGGGAGGGACGGAGAGAGAACGGGAGACAGAGAATCTCAAGTAGTTAACTGAGCCGCCCGGGCACTCCGCCTCCTTTATTTAATTTTTAAAAATTGTTTATTTATTTTTGACAAAGAGAAAGAGACAGACTGAGAAGTGGGGAGGGGCAGAGAGAGAGGGAGACACAGAATTGGAAGCAGGCTCCAGGCTCTGCGCTGTTGGCCCTGAGCCTGACATGGGGCTTGAACCCACAAACTGAGATTGTGACCTAAGCCGGAGTCAAATGCTTAACCGACTGAGCCACCCAGGCGCTCCTCCACTGCCTTAATTTTAAACAATTTTTTTAAATTTATTTTTGAGATAGAGAGAAACAGAGCATGAATGGGGGTGGGTGCAGAGAGAGAGGGAGACACAGAGTTTGAAACAGGCTCCAAGCCCTGAGCTGTCAGCACAGAACCTGACATGGGGCTCGAACCCACGAACCATGAGATCATGACCTGAGCCGAAGTCAGACACTCAACCGACTGAGCCCCCCAGGCGCCCTGAGGTGGGGGCCCCATTTTGAAACCAGAGAAAGGCCTGGGAGAATCAGGAAAGGCTGGGCCGGTCACCCTTGCTGCTGGCCACAACCTCACTTCATTCACAAAACACCCTTCCCACGAAGGTGTGACTTTCCCCATTTCTTAGATGGTGAAACTGAGGCCCACATAGAGCTAAGCGACATGTCCAAGGTGTTTCAGGGTAAAAACACCAGCGAGGTAGTCGGCACGCAGAAGCAAACACAGCAAAGCACTTAAACTCTTTAACTTACAGGGTAAAGAATTTGGAAACGTGAGGCCGAGCACGGGGAGCGGGAGGAGCTCAGACCTTCCCAAGCCCCCAGGTGGCCCAGAGATTGGATACTTGAGGGACCAGAGTAAATGCGCCACGGAGCTAAACCGGCAATTTACAGAGGAAGAGTTTCTAAAGCAGAGGGCGCTGCTGGAGGAAAAGCTCCACTCCCATCAACGGGGTCCCCTAGGTCAAGGGGACCGGCCCGAAAGACAAAGGCCAATAGCGCCCAAGGCTGACAGGGACTGGGGCGTAAACTGGAGCAGCATTTAGGGAGGGCTATGGGTAAAAATGTGAAATTCTCCTTCCTTACCTCTGGAGTGGAGGCTTGCCTGGGCGGGCGCACAAGGCATTCTTTGGCGGCGGGGGGGGGGGGGGGGGGGGGGGGTGGGGGGGGGCCGGAAGCATTCTGTATCTTAGTCTGGGGGTGGACAACACAGACATGCACCTGTGTCAAGTGTGAGGCGCTGAGTAGTTAAGATTAGCACGTACTGAGCAACTTCATCCACGTGTCCTGGAAGAAGGAAAAATAAACTAAAATGTAACAGCCTTTGAGACAACAGTTGAGCAACCTGGAGTCTCTACAGAAATCCGTGCCCTAGAAAAAGCGGAGCTGGAAACAATCTAAGGAGCTTTCTAGAGGGGGACGGCTGAGTCAATTACGACACGAACACAATAGAATATTAATAGGCAGCCATGAAAGAGCGCCTGGGAAAAATGGTCTTGCTATGCTGTGACAAAAGCAAGTTTAAAAACAGGATCAGGAGCCCCTGGTGGCTCAGTCGGGTAAGCGTCAGACTTCGGCTCAGGTCATGATCTCGCGGTTCGTGGGTTCAAGCCCCGCGTCGGGCTCTGTGCTGACAGCTCGGAGCCTGGAGCCTGCCTCGGATTCTGTGTCTCCAGCTCTCCCTGTCCCTCTCCCCCTCTCGCTTTGTGTCTCTCTCAAAAATAAATTAAAAATTTAATTAAAAATAAATTAAAAACGGGATCCATATGTGAACCTGTTTGTAAAAGCACAACTGAAAATGGCTCTCTGCTTGTGAGTATTTGTATACGGAAGTCTCAGAAAGCAAGCTCCGAATGTGAAGACCACATTCCTTCCTGGGGCACCCCGTGGGGACTTTAGCTTCCCACTGTGTACCCCACTGGGGCATGGAACAGTTTTGCCACTGGCATTCACTGCTTCTGCAATGAAAAAAAAAAAAGCCATAAAAATAAAACTTAATCAGTGGGAACGTCTGGCACATAGTAGGTGCTCACTGAGTCTTTGTTGAGGACGGGGATTTAACAGTCAATGGGCTCTGGTAGCTTGTCCCTCAGATGGGGCTCACAGAGCGTGGCAGGTGGCAGGGGGCAGGGGGCGGCCACACAAGATCCTGACTGGGTCCCCTGTGTCCCCCGAGGAGGCTCTCAGGAGGCTCGGATGTTTCTGGAATGGATGCTAAGGAAGCTGGAATCTGGCCGCCGCATTTCCGTGGGGACTCCTGGGGCTGTTTGGCTGGCCCCAATTTTTATTTGCGGGGAGATTAAGAAAAAAGAAAATAAAACATTTAAAGCAACAGAGCCCCCCTTTCTTGTCTGCTGAGGGTGAATGTGAGCAG
>PJEM01014343.1:0-13038 GCA_004023845.1 Helogale parvula
GCACAGGATTGGTGGGTCATCCTAAGCCGGTAGGAAGGCAATGACATGGGGTCCAGGGAGATCTCAGATGACTCACCTTTGAAGAAAAAGGTTTCCCCACGGATGTTAGCGATAGCATCAAAATTGCCTTCACATCGGTCAGGGGTGGGTAGGGAGGGGCTACAATGGAAAGGAGAGGTGAGCGGAGAGGGGTCGGGGCTCCTAGTCTCTCAACCGTTAGAACAGTCCCGTGAGGCGGGGACTCTTAGGGGGCCCACCTCCCCAGGAACCACACTCAGGGAGGGAGGTCACCCCCTCACCCGGCTGGAGACGGCCTCACCTGTCCGGGGGCAGGGCAGGGGGCGCGGGAGGAGGGGCCAGAGGTTTCCTTGTGGGCTTGTCATAGGGGGTTTGGGGCCCCTTCCCTGTGGAGAGAGAGCCCGAGAGGCGTGAGGCCCCTGCCCTGCCGAGAGGCCCGGGGCGCGCCTTCCCATCCCCAGCGCAGCCCGTACCGTAGAGCTGCTGCAGGCCTTCCCGGTCGTCCTGGGACAGGCGGTACTTGTCGGGGTCGCCCACCGGGCCCTGGTAAAAGGGCCTCATAATGGAGTCCGGTGCTGAGGAGTGGCCGAGGCCCAAGGCGTGCCCAAACTCATGAACGGCCACGGCAAACAGGTCTGTCCCCTCACCATCTGGGGAAGGAGGGGCGCGGCTGGAGCTCTACCCCTCCCCCACCCCAGAACAGAAGGCAGCCGGGAAGCCCCCGGAGGGGACAGCCGCAAGACCCTCCGGAGCCGCCACCCTGCTCCCTGCGTCACCGTCCTCCCCGGGGGCCATCACTTCTCTGGTAGATTCTTTCTAGCAGCCTTGTTTGGTAGTGCTGTACACTTGGGGACGGGGCTGGGGACCCGCAGAACAGGTCAGGGAAGGGGCAGGAGGAGGGGGCCTGGGCAGAGGACGGGGTGGCCTTCCTGCCACCGTGCTGGACCCCAGGACAGGAAGCCGGTGCAAAACGGGAAGCCGGGGGAGCACGCAGGTCTCTGGGGGGAGCCCCGGCCCTGGGAGCCTCCCTCTTTCTAGCCGCGGGCTGGGGTCAGAAGGAGTGGTGCTCAGTCCCCTTGGCCCGGGTTCCCAAGACGGTCACCTCCCTCCCACCCGCATGGTGCTCCGCTCCCTCCTCCCATGCACGCCCCGAGTGCCTACAGCCCCATCCCCCCTTCCGGGAGCCTCCCCGCCCCCTGCCCCCTGCCGCTGCAGCTTCATCCCTGTCAGGCGGGCTCTCTCAGACCGCAGCCTGCTGGCCCTGGCGGCCGGCCTGGTTCCCACCCTCTCTGACCACAGGCTCTTCCTCGGGGACCCAGCCCGGGCGCCAGGAGTGCGCCTCTGCAAGCTGCCAGCTGAGGCCAGATCCCGGCTGCTCAGTGACACAGCCGCCACCTGCTGGCCCCGACTCCGGCCGCCGAGAGGCCAAGCGCGCAGGACAGCAGGGCACTCGAGCAGCTGCCCGCAGGGCGATCTACTGCATGGGCATCTCTACCTAGAGTCAGCAGGGTTCAAAGCGGTTTTTTGGCAGTGGCCCGGTAAACTGGAAAGCAGATTTTGCCCCTAAAGGCCGTTGGACAAGCGTGTGAGTGAGAAAGGGGTGAGCGAGGCTTCGGAAGCCATCCTTTACTTCTCATAAATCTCTGCCCTCTAGCCGCATTTTACAGGTGGGAAACTGAGGCACAGGGGTGTCAAGTTAAATGACAGGACAGCCGACGAGTGCCTTTCAGCAGCGACCTCACGTGACCTTGGTCCAAGTGCGCGCACGGACAGGGCTCCAGGTTGACTGTGGGTTTTGTTATTGCTCTGAATCCCTTTTCTGAGAAACCAGAGGAAGTTCGGTGTCTACATCAAGTAGATCTCTCCCCCCCTTCCCTGCATTATCCCCCACTTTGGCCACACCCTTCCCTGCACCCTCCTCACGCTATGCAGCTGGGGCATTGCACAACCACAACCTCAGCCCCGGCTCACGAGATTCTGGGGGGCTGGGCTCCGGGGTCCTCGGCACCTCCTCCCACGCCTGCTCTAGACCCCGACAGGCAGCGCCTCTGTGCGCCCCACTGGCCTCGATTCCGATTCCTAAGCCACAGCCCCTCAAGCCGCTCCCCAGCTCCAGCCCTTAACTCTTAAGATGAGAAGTATGTCAGATGTGTTTCCTGTTTCATCAAGACCGCCCAGCCTATGTAATCCGTAACTTCCTGTGCACGCGGGCAGATAGCTGCATCTCCCCCTGCTCACCCCCTGCCTCCTGCCCTGCCCTGCACAAGGCCCCTGCTTTGCTCACCTGCTGAAGGATAAGAATCCATTCGTCCATCCCGGTATCCCTGTGTATGTCTGTCTGTCCACTCATCCATCCATCCATCGTCCATCCATCCGTCCATCTGTCCATCCGTCCGTCCACTCATCCATCCATCCATCGTCCATCCATCTGTCCATTCATCCATCCATCCATCTATCCGTTCATTCATCCATCCATCCTACTACCATTTATCATCCATCCATGTATCCTTCCATCCATCTGTCCAGTCATCCATCCTTCCATCTGTCCATCCATCATCCTTCCATCTATCCATCCATCCACTCATCATCCATCTGTCTGTCCATCCATCCATGCATCCATCTGTCCATCCATCCATCCACCCCCCACTTCATTCTTTCTGTTGGCACGTCCAGCATTGCCAAGTGCTCAAGCCCCTCCCCCTAAGCCCCCCCAGGACCCGTCTGCCCCCACCCACAGCCCTCTCCTTCCCAGCAAGCTTTGTGGTCAGTGATCTGAACTGCGAGTTGACTTCCTCAACCCCTCTTACAACTAACCTCACTGTGGTTAGGACTCCTCCCCCCACCTGCCAAGCCCGCAGGTACCAAGGGCACTTTGTCCCCAGATGACCAAATCTAGGCCCACGTAACTTACTGGACTGGCTTTCTGCCCCGCCAATGCTGACCGCTTCCTTCTCTGCTCCTGTTCTTGGTCATCTGTGGGCCCGTTCTTTCTCCATTTCCTTTGAGCCCTCCTCCCCTCTACCCTCCCCTAACCGTGGGGCTCTCCACAACTCTATACTTGACCCTCATGTTCTACACTTTCCTCCTGGAACTTATCAACCCCTGAGCACCAATGACTCAAATCTGCGATGAGGCCCAGCTCGTAGAAGCTGGCAATGGGCAGAGCTCTGCTGCATGCCCATGTCTCGGATGAGGAAACTGAGCACATCGAGGTCAAGTAACTGATACATGTAGCAAGCAGAGGAGCCGGACCTGAGTTCTGTTTCAAGCTGGCGTGCTCAAATGCTGCGTTACCACAGCCTCACTTCCGTGCATGATGCGGGCCCCTCGTCCAGACCCTCCACAGAGCCTGTGCGCCGTCCTCCGGCTGCCCCCTTCCCCAGAGAACGGCTCTGCCTCCTGGCCAGCCTCCCCGCTGCGGGGAGCTTGCGGCCAATGGCTAAGACTGGAACCGTAGCCCCCAGGCTGGCCCAGCCCCATGGGCTACTGATGCTCCGGGCCCCGGCTCCTCTCAGCCGAGCCCAGGGCCTGGCTGACCTCCTTCCCCCAGCCCGCTCGGCTTCCCTTTCCCCTGAGAACAGACCCTGAGAAACTGCTTGCACAAGAATTTTCACCTCGAGCTTCTGGGGAACCTGACCGAAGTCCGAGCAGCCCAAGTGTCCAGAGCAAGACACTCAACCACTAATGTGCCGCCTGCACGGAACGGCCCACGAGCAGTGCAAACCACGGCCAACCCGAACTCACCCCTGCCTGCTCTTCGTCCTCCAGCACCTCCCCCTGCCATTAACAAGACCCCTTCCTCTCCATCCCCTCTGCCGCCAGGATCCAGTCTCTGGCCGTCCCGACTCAACAGCCCACCGCCCCCTCACCACCATCTCCCCCCCACCCCTGACCCTGCCGCAGCCTCCCTGCCTCCATCTTGCCCCCCACCACAGCCAGTGATATTTCCAGAACGTGACACCTTCCATCCCTCCCCACCCCTCCCCTGCTTCCAAGGCCCTCCGTGCTACGGGACACAGCAGCCTCTGCCCTCTGCAGTCTCTCTCCTGACACCGCAGCTCTGCCTTCCCGCCCCAGCTGTCCCCGTGGGCTGCTGGCGCTCACAGCCCCGGGTCAGCCGGCTCACTGGCTTGCGCTTTTCCCTCTGCGTCCTCCCCGCACCCCCACACCCTCTGGGAGAGCAGGACCTGGTGGACTAGCTGGCACTCGGTACACGTGTGTGGCATGAACAAAGTCACCACTTCTAGGAAGCCCCGTCCATCAAAGGCTTTGGGCGGCCCTTTGCTCGAGCCTGTGGCGCTCCAGGACTTCCTCTGCTGGGAGTCCCCGCAGCTGCGTCACCTTGTGTAGCAACTGCCAGTGACTCTTCTGACTCAGCTGCTGCACGCGCAGCTGCTTTCATATCTCTCAGTCCTGGGCCCCGGCGTGGAGCTGGACACCTGAGGGGCCTCTGTGACAGGTAATTTTGTGTGTCCAGTCTGTGGTGCCCAATTGTTTAGCCGAGCACCAACCCAGATGTGGGTATTTGGGTTATTTTGTAGATGCGATCTGCATCTATGATCAGTTGACTGTAAGCAAAGTAGATGGTGTTCCGCAGTGGGTGGGCCTTGTCTGATCAGGTGAAGGCCTTAAGAGCGAACCTTGAGGCTTCCTAGAGAGAAAGGAATTCTGCCTCAAGACTGTAACACAGAACGCCTGCCTGGGTTTTGTGTGAGCTGCCCTGCCCTGCAGTCATCAACTCAGGACTACACCATCAACTCTTACTGGAACTTCCAACCTTCGGGCCTGCCCTACGGATTTTAGGCTTGCCAGCCTCCACCATCCTGTGACCCGATTCCTTAAATCACTTCACACGCGCGCGCGCACACACACACACACACACACACACATCCTCCTGGTTCTGAGGCTCCAGAGAAGCCCAGCGGACACAGCCTCCGTGGAGGCCTGTGATCACAAGGACAGACAGCCTTGGGGAGAGGACACGCCAGCAGAGGGGAGGGTGTACCTTTTGACCCGTAAGTCCAGATCTCCTCGTCGTCGAAGTGAGTGTCCCCAGAGATGGAGTGTTCCCCGGGGAAGAAGGCGTGGGCCAGGGTCCCTCCCTGCCCGTCGAAGGGGTAACTGTCCTGGTGGTACGCCCGGGCGAAGTCGATGACGATGTCGGGCTCCGTGGGGCTCTGAGGGCCCGCCTCCTGGAACCTGAGGCCCGACTCAACGCCCCAGGCGGTCAGGGCGTGGTGCATGAGGGTCCGCACCATCTCGTGGCTCAGGGCCGAGCTCTGGGGGAAGGAGTGTACCCTGGGGAGACAGAGGCAGCCTTCAGTGCTGGGCCGGCGTGGGGCAGGCCAGGGCGGGGCGGGCCCGTCACCTACCTCCACGTCAGGGTTCGCTTCTTCCACACGCTGCCGCTCAGGGCGTACCGCCGGCGGCGACGGCGCCTCACCAGCTCGGCCGCCCCCAGCACGTCAGGCAGGGAGCAGCGGGGCCTGTGCATGGTGGCCATTGTCGCGGGGTCTGTGGGAGGGGTTGTGGGGGACGGGGATCAGCAGGAGGACAACGTGCTCTGATCACAGACGCAACCAACTCGCTACACAAACAGGCTCAGAGAGGCTGAGCCCCCTGCCCGAGAAGGCCCCGCCGCCTGGATCTGAACACAGGCTGCCGGTTCGGGAAGCCAGCTGGTACCAGTGACGACGCTGCTCTTTAGGATAGTGCCACGCCCTCCGCCTGGCCCTGGTCGGACTGGGCGCCTCTATGGGGTGCTCTGGGCTGGGATCTGGGGGTCCTGTTTCCCTGAACCCTGGTGATTGGACCCCAGAGAAAGTTGCCTTGGGGGCGCTGTGTGGATTTGCCTGAGGCCGGAGCTCCCTGGTGGCACCCACACTGGACACCGTAGGTCCTTACCACTTTCAGGCAAAGTCTCGGAAGTCCCCAGGGCGGCTGGGTCTCTGGGCTCCCAGGTCACATCTGCCTGGAATCCCCGGTGCTAGCTCGGCTCCCTTCCCAGCTCTCCCTGCAGCCAGCCAGCACGCCCTCAGTTTCCTTCTTCCCCAACAGATGAACCTCTCAGCTCTGCCTCCAAAATACACACCCTGAATTCGACTGCCTCCTTCCATTCCCGCCCTCGATGCTCCGTCAGCAACCAGAGGAAGCTGACAACTGGAAATCCAGTCCAATCGTCTCCCTTCTTCAAACCCTCTGGTGGTTTCTTACCAGGCTTGTAACCAAACCCAAATACCTTTCAAGCATCACCACCACCACCATCTCCAATCAGGCTCTTGCTTAGCTTTTCAATCCTCCTCTCCTTACAGGCGCACCAGCTTGTGCCTACCACAGGGCCTTTGCACTTACCTGGGACACTCTTCTCTATTTTCCCATGGGTGGCTCCTCCTATGTGTGTCCTATGAATTCTTTGTGTCATAACAGCTACCTTCAGCTCATGACCCTTCCAGAGGGATCTTTCCTGACCGGCATTTTATTTTTGTCAAAACACGAATCACCATCTGAAATTATCTTGCATATTTCTATCTTGATCTGTGTGTCTCTCTCTAGAAAGATGAGAGCAGAAACCTCCTCTGCTTTGTTCATCACCATTCCTGGAGAGCCAGAAATGGCCTTACACATTAGAGATTCTTAGTAAATAGTGAGAAAGGAATGCCTGAGAACCTCCTGGGTTGGGCCGTGGGATCAGCATTTTCATAGCTCCTGGGATTCAGGGGTATGCTGAGGTTTAGAAACCGCTGGGTGCTGGGGCAGGGCTGGGAAGGGGGGCTACCTACCCAGGAGGCCTGTCTCAGGCAGCCCCGCAAACCTCTGCATGACCTTGATCGCATCCCTCAGCTTTGCAGGGCTCTGCAGCTGGGCTTGGGCAGGGTGGGGCGGCGGCAGGTAGCCATAGCGGGTCAGCCAGTCCTAGACCACAGGAAGGAACAGGAGAAGGGGGACGAGTGGGAGAGGATCCCACTTCCTGTCACCATCCTGGAAGCCCCTCCCCTCGCCAAACATCCCGGCATCCGGAGCCCAGGGGTCCCCGCCTCGGCGACTGCCTGCTGTCCCTCTCAAAGTCCGGTCTCTCCAGCCCCGGTTTTGTGTAGATCCATCAGACCTGGTCTCCACCAAGCCCTTTATAGATCTTCAAATCCCAGCCTCAAACCCCATGGGTCCAAGAATCTGGGTCCCCAGACCCCATTCCCCGTCACCCTGACCTGGAGTCAGCCCCAGCCCCCTCCGGCCCCGGGAGTCCGGGCCCCCGCCCGCCCCCCGCCGGGCCGGCACTCACCACTCCCAGGCTCACGTCCTGCGCGGAGGGCTCCCGGGCGCCCGCGGGCGGCACCAGCAGGGCCAGCAGCGCCAGCGCCCGGAGCATGCCCGCGGGGCCCGAGGGGGGCTGACGGCGGCCGCTCTGGGGACCCGGGGGCGGGGGGCGGGGGCCCGGAGGGGCGCGGGGAACCCCGCGCGAGGTAGGCGGGGTGGGCAGGAGGACTGGGGGCCGGGTCCCTGGGAAGCCCGACGCGGGGGACGCGGAGGCGGCCGGAGCAGGGTCCATGGGGGCTGGGGTCGCGGGAGGGGGGCGGAGGCGCAGCCTCCCGGGGCGCGGCGGCGGCCTCTGGGTCCTCGGCCGGCCGGGCCTCGACCCCGCGCCGCGCCGGCGGCCCCTCCTCCCGGGCGGGGCAAGGCTGCGGCAGCGAATAGGCCGGGTCCTCCGACGCCCGGCGAGCGGCGACGAGCCGGACCCCGAGACCCTCCTCCCCGCGCTTCCGAGAGCCGGGCGGCGCCGGCAGGGGTGGCGGCGAGGAGCCGGTGCCGAGCGCCCCCGCCCCGGCCGCGCCGCAAGTTTCTCTTCCCAGAAGCCGGCTCCGCGGGGACTCTCCGGGCACCGCGCGTTTCTCCTTTCTGCGGGCGGCGCGGCCTGGCCGGGGGGGGGGGGGGGGGGGTGAGGCTCCGGGGCGCCCCTCCCCCCGCCGCCCTGCCCGAGCCCTCGCGGCGGGCGGCCGGGACGCTTCCCTCCGCCGCGGGGTCCCGGCTCCTTCCCCGGCCGCGCGGGCCGCGCCCCCCTCGCCGCAGGTGCCAGACGTTTGGGATCCGGCGGCTCGGACGCCTAGGACCGGGGAGGGGGTGGACGGGAGCAGGTCCGGCCGAGGCTTGGGGACCCGCGGGGCCACCCCCCACCCCTTCCCGGGCAAGCCCAGGGCGAAATGCGGGGGGGGGGGGCTGGGCCTCCCCGCGAGGGGCGGGGGGCGCGCGAGTGAACCAGCTCCGTCTCCGGAGCCGCGCAGCGATGGGGCCCCGCGGGTTTTAGACAAAATAACGAGCCGAGCAGCGAGCTGGAGACGCAACCTGAGACGGCCAAACCCCCGGCCGTCCGGCCCGGCCGCGCGACCCCAGCACCGACCCCGGGCCGAGACCGTCGTCATCCACAGCTCCGGACGCAGGCCCGATGTCCGCGGGCCAGGCGGCGCAGGGGCGCTTTCTCCTGCCACTTCATCCCTCCCCTGGGGTGCAGGTGGCCGCCCCTCGCCCGTCCTGGTGCCCGCACCCCCCCTCCCCCGCCTCTGTGTGCCCACATCTCCTGGTGAGGACGCAGGCCACCCTGATGGCCTCGTTGTACCTGGGTCTAAAAACTGTCACAGTCTGAAGTCCTGGGGATTAGGACTTTGACTCAGCCCTTGGGGAGTCCCCTAAAAACCTGCCCCCCCTTCCCAGTTTCTCCCTTGCTCTCAAACTACCACACTCACGTCACTTATTTTTTTTTAACGTTTATTTATGTTTAAGAGACAGAGTGGGAAGGGGACAGAGGGAGACACAGAATCTGAAGCAGGCTCCGAGCTGTCAACACGGAGCCTGATGCAGGGCTGGAACCCACCAACTGTGAGATGATGATCTGAGCCGAAATCGGAAGCTCAATGACTAAGCCTGCCAGGAGCCCCAGCAATCATTGCAACACCACATGTGGTGGGGGTTCCCCCACATGGGGGGGGTTCCCCCACATCAAGCAATTATTTGGGAAGTGTACTGCATTTCAATTCCATTTTTTAAAGTTTATTTATTTTGAAAGAGAGACAAAGAGTATGAGCAGGGAAAGAGCGGAGAGAGAGGGAGAGAGAGAGAGAGAGAGAGAGAGGGAGGGAGAGAGAATCCTTAGCAGGCTCCCCGCCATCAGCGCAGAGCCCAACTCAACTCAGGCCTCAAATCACCAACTGAACCGAAGCCTGAGGTCATGTCCTGAGCTGAAACCAAGAGTCAGATGCTTAACCAATTGGGCCACCCAGGTGCCCCTCAGTTCAGTAACTCCTTGGAGTTATCACAGCCCCACAGGGTAAGGGCTCAGTCCCTCTAGACACCCCCCAGCTTCAGATGCCAGTCATAAATAGTAGATCCCCAGGTTACCCACAATTTCTGCTACGTTGGCTACAAATTGTAGGTTCCCGTGAGCTCCTCTCCAAACCAATTCCATTATTTGCTAGAACAGCTACAGAACTCAGAGAAACAAGCTTACCAATTTATTACATCGTGAAAGATATGACAAAGGAGACAGATAAAGAGATACATCAGGTGAAGTCTGGGAGGGTCCTGGGTGCAGGAGCTTCTGGCCCTTTGGAGCGGGGGGCTCTGCCTCCCCTTCCGGAGCTGTCACCAACCTGGAAGCTCGCCAAACCCCATACTTTGGGGACTTTTATGGAGAGTTATCACATGAGCCTGATCAATTGATAACTGATCAGTTCATAACTCGGTCTCTGGCCCCTTCCCCCTGGATGATGGGAGGTGGGCTGACTTTTCCAAACTTCTAATCGGAGGTTGGTCTTTCAGCCTCTGTCTAGGAGCTATCGAGGGGCTCACCAAGACTCACCTTATTAGAATGAAAGCTATTCCTCGGGCGCCTGGGCGGCTCAGTCGGTTGAGTGACCTCAGCTCAGGTCGTGGTCTCTCAGCTTGTGAGTTTGAGCCCCGTGTCAGGCTCTGCATGGACCTCTCGGAGCCTGGAACCTACTTCGGATTCAGTGTCTCACTCTCTCTGTCCTTCCCCCACTCTCTATCAAAAGTAAATAAATAAACATTAAAATAAACAAAAAACAAAAGACACTTCTCTCACCCAGGAAATTCCAAGGGATTGGGGAGCTCTGGCCAGGACCCAGGGACTGTGACCAAAATATGTATTTTCTTCTGTCATTTCCCACCCCCCCCCCCCCCCCCCCCCCCCCCCCCCCCCCCCCCCCCCCCCGGTCTCTGGCCACAGGGTCCCTTGCAGCAAAATGATAATACAGCTCAGGTTCGGGCGTTCCTAGCGTCCCACACAGTCGCTAGGAATCACTCCGGCCGATCATACTTCATATCGCATGGAAAGGTCTCAGGGCGAGGCTGCTGAGGTTCGCAGGCTTCCATTCCATCCTGTCAGGCTGCAAAAGCAGGAGCGAGCTCAGCAAACACATGGCATCTGGTCAAATCGAGCCAAGAGACAGTCTCATCTTGCTCTGAACCTCTTTTGGGGTATTCGTGTACTACCGGATTTCCCTGAGGCCATACTTCATGTACTCGTGACTTTCCCTGCGGCTGCCAGTGTTCTTTTTCCCCATGTAGAGCCCAACGTTTCTGCCTTTGGAAGGGCCAGGAGGTGGGGCCGCCGTGCTGGTCTACACTGCAGGCAGCAGCACCGCCATCCACGTAGGGTGAGTAAGGTCACACAGGCGCAGAACCAGGGGGCTGTTGTCAGCACCAAGCGAGACAGAGACCTCTACTGTGAACACCAATGTCCTCAGAGGGGGTCCAGGCACACCCAGCTGTCAGGCCCCTGGGTATTCTGACGCAAGGTTTAAAACTCACTTACAGGGGCGCCTGGGTGGCTCAGTCGGTTAAGCCTCTGACTTCGGCTCAGGTTAGATCTCACATTCGTGGGTTTGAGCCCCGTGTCAGGCTCTGTGCTGACAGCTCAGAGACTGGAGCCTGTTTCCGATTCTGTGTGTCCCTTCTCTCTGCCCCTCCCCTGCTCATGATCTGTATTTCTGTCTCTCAAAAATAAATAAATGTTTTTAAAAAGTTTTCAAAAAACAAAAAACTCACTTGCAGTTTCTTGCTGTTTCAGGAATGGCAGCTCTTGTATTAGGACCGCTGCATCAGGTAGAAATGAAGAAGCAGGTGAGGGGATGTGGGGACACCCCCCTTCCCCACCCCCCTTCCCCAGGTCCGTGGGAAAACCAGAGAAACCTACCCGGAGAGAGAACTCCTTTACCCTCTTGTGTCCACGCTGCATGTGAGCACGCACCCACGGAGATGTGTAAACCAGCCCTTCCAGCCTTGTATGCCTCCCATTTTAATTTTTTAATGTTTATTTATTTTTGAGAGAGGCCTCACAAGCAGGGGAGGGGCAGAGAGAAAGGGGGACAGAGGATCCAAAGGGGGGCTCTGCGCTGATTGCAGAGAGCCCGATGCAGGGCTCCAACTCATAAACTGTGAGATCATAGCCTGAGCCAAAGCCGATGCTTTAACAGACTGAGCCAACTGGGTGCCCCTATGTCCCCCGTTTTGGACCACCAATGGTTTAATTGCCTGTTCCTAGTCTCTATCAGACTGGGCTCCAAGGAGGACAGCTCTCTGCCCCTTGTTGGAAATTATGGGCTGTAAGTGGGTCCTTGGTCTGAGAAAGGATGGTTGGCCGTGCACTCTTCTCCCTTCTGAGTCCTCTGAGCATCTGCGTCCGGCACTGGGTCCGCAGAGCCCGGCCCAGAGTCAGTGTCTTCCCATCAGGATCCACCTGTAGCGGCCAGAATCCCCAGCATGGAGGACCTGCCCACCGGGGAGTCTGCCACCTGGCCATCCGCACCCTCCTCTTGCTGGTAGACAGAACAGCTCCTACCAGCATTTTGGGTCTTAGAGGCCACAAGAGGATGACGTGTGGATCCGGCCCATTTCGTGGACCCAGGTGGCCACTTTCAGTGAGCGGCGCACGGGGCATCAGCTTGTTGATTGCAGTCACTTTCCAGACCTGCAAGACAGCTCTTCTGATGGACATCAGCATGTCCGCTGTGTTGTGTGTCCGCCTCACTTCCCGCAGGGACCTCCCCAGGGCTGAGCCCCGCGCGCGCGGGCCGGGCTTCCAGAGCCCTGGGCCTGGAGTCAGTGGGAACCGAACCCCAAGGGCCCTGCCACCGGTCAGTCTTCCTGCGCAGCTGGAGGAGCCTCACGGAATGGATTTTTTTGGACCGTCTTTGATCAGAGAGGTGGCTTTCCAAACAGGATGTCCTCCGTTTGCTTGGGAAGCGCTCTCCACGGAGCAGGCGGGCTTTGTTGGTCAGCGGAGAGCAGTTTGGAGGCAGGGGACTGAGCAGGCGACAACAGAACCCAGCAGTCCGCGCTTCCGCAGTCTGTGCGCTGTAAGGGAGCGCCCCGCACAGGGAAATTCTCTGGTCCGTCTGGGGTGGGGGTGGGGGCGCTCACAGGCTTTTGCCTGGCGCCCCGAATCTGTCCCCACCCGGGCTCCAGCCTCCCCTCTCCCTGCGCTGGCCCTGTGTTCCCGCTCCCCTGGATGCCTTTCTGCAGCATTAGGTAGAGGAAGCATCCCCTAGTCAGACTCGGGGGCCGTCTGTCCCCGGATTACAAACCGGTAAAAGAGATTGACCGCTTCACACAACGCGGGTTTCAACAGACCCGTTCTGCCTTTGCCCTAATTCCATCCATCCTTACACTGCTGTCGAAGCCAGGACTTCATCCGCGGGGATTTGGTCTTACAATACGAAGTCTACTAAGCCGGGGGAGCGTTTCCCGGTATGACCCAACATCCATTTGCCTAAAGCATTGGGCGACGGAGACGCGACCTCTTTGCATCACCCCTGCCCACACATGCCAGCGTCCACGACCTAACCCACGCTTCCAGGTCTACCTTCCGCCTGATTGTGGCCCAACTCGGGGCTTGGTGCCACGGCGTGTGGGGCTCCGATGTGGACAAGTGCAGGGAGCCGGTCTTCTCCAGCCCTGATCATTCACGCCAAAGGCCTTGGTTCAGAGAAAATTCCAGAAAGACGGTGGGAG
>PJEM01014343.1:13138-35801 GCA_004023845.1 Helogale parvula
GGGGGCGGATAATGACCCTGCCTCCACGCATCAGGAAATCAGGAGGCTCATCATCGAGGTGCAAAGAAGTGGGCGGGGCCACTGCTGCCCCCGCCCCCCCCTCCGCTGTTGCGCATCCCCGTCTCTCCGGCTGGTGTGACGCCCAGGGTCACCCAAGGGCTGCTGCTTCTATCCCCACTTCATTTCTCACGTTCCCGTTTGCAGGAGCCAAACACCAGAAACTAGAGAACAACTGCGTATGATAGAAAGAGCGAAGAGAGTACAACGCTGGTTACCAAGGGCCGGGCTGCAGGGGCGCCGGGGAGATGCGTTTTAAGGCCACAAACTTGCAACTAGTACAAAAGTAACTCCCGAAGTTCTAAAGCCCAGGACAGGAATAGAGTCAACAGTCCTGTTTTAAAACTTCAAAAAAATTTTTAAAAATTAGTCTCAACAATAAATAAACATTAAACAAAAAACTAGAGGTGGCCGGGTGGCTCAGTAGGTTAAGCGTCTGGCTTCGGCTCAGGTCATGATCTCACAGTTTGTGAGTTTGAGCCCCGCATTGGGCTCTGTGCTGACAGCTCAGAGCCTGGAGCTGCTTCGGATTCTGGGTCTCCCCCTCTCTCTGCCCGTCCCCTGCTCATGCTCAGTCTCTCTCTGTCTGCTTACAGGCAGGCTGCTTTACCTGGGGCGTTCCACTTGGCATTTATAGGGGAAACAGCCGAAATTTAAAAAAAATTTAAACAAATACTACCCCCACACCCAAAAAAACACACAATAAAACAAAACAATTATGTATACAGGGGAAATGAGGAAGTGAGGGCACATATCCAAGAAAGGGATCAGACAAGACCTGGGGAGACAGTTAGTTTATCCCCCCTTCCCCCCCCCCCCACAAAAGGTGCTCCTGCACAGAGATCCACAGAGACCGCCCACAACATTCACAAAAACAAAAACAATCAACAAACACCATAACAAAGGGGAGAGGAGAATCTAGTTTTGGTTTCCAGAGCCAGGATGTTATTAGACTCAAATGCCTAGTGTTCCACCAAAAGATCACAAGGCTGGCTGGCTGGCTCAGTCGGTAGAGCATGGCACACCTGATCTTTGGGTCGTGAGCCCCAGCCCCATGCTGGGTGCTGGGCACAGAGATCACTGTTAAAATAAATAAATAAATAAATCACAAGGCATGCAAGGCAAAGGGAAGTGTGGCCCACCTAAAGGAAAAAATATGAATCAACAGAAACTGTATCCAAAAACAATCTAATGCAGGAAAACGCTATCAGATTCTACTTCTGTGAGATGCTCAAGTGTCATCGAAACCACAGAGACAGACGGCAGATGGTGCATGCCAGGGGCCAAGGGACAGGAAGCGGGGAGTCAATGTTTAATGGAGATGGAGGCTCCGTTTGAGAAGATTGTGCAGCGATGGGGTCGTGGGCAGTTCCACGGAAGGACGTCACCGCTGAAGATGGGCCAGATGTCCGTGTGTTTTCCCCCGGTGAGAAGATCGGTGCGGAAGACACGCCAAACAAGCCAGGCCCAGAACAGAGCGCGCTCTACGGTCCGGCCGGTGTTATACGTGGTCTAATCTCTAGTGATAATCAGGAGTTGCCGAGGCAGGATTGTGGGCACCGAGGGGCACTGCGTCAGCGTTGGGGGTGATGGATCCCATGGTTTTAGGAGCATGAGTATGTGTCAAAGTGTATCAGATCATATACTTTGTTTCTTTTAATTTTTTAATGTTTGCTTTTGAGAGAGAAACAGCATGAGCGGGGAGGGACGTGGGCAGAGAGAGGGGGGTGGAAGGGAGGGAGACACAGAATCGGAAGCAGGCTCCCGGATCTGAGCTGTCAGCACAGAGTCCGAGGTGGGGCTCGGATCTGAGCTGTCAGCACAGAGTCCGAGGTGGGGCTCGAACTCACCACCCGTGAGATCATGACCTGAGCTCAAGTCAGAGGCTCAACCAGCTGAGCCCCCAGATGCCCCTGTTCACCTTATTCCTTAGGAACTGTTTGAATTTTCCACCCTAAGACCAGTCTCTCGATTCTCCCCTCTGATTTTCCTCATTGTCTCATTAAATTAACCGAACAAAAGAAAATGTTTTTTAATTTCATGTAACGTCTATGTCCGACTTAGGGCTGGAACTCACAATCCCAAGATCAAGAGACTCCTGCTCTATGGACTGAGGCAGAGGGGCCCCACATTTCTGTTTTTCCTAAGACCTGGGAGAGGAAGCAGAGGCAGCAAATGCAGGGAGACTTTCCAAACTGCAGCAGGAGGGCCTGGGGGTCCCCGGGCCAAGGGCACCCTCAACCACAGCATTTCTGGGGCGGGCGGGACGCCCAGGCATCTGAGCAGTCCCGCAGGCTCCCCCGCAGGCTGCCCCACCTGGGGCGCTCCACGTGGCGTTTGTATGGGAAACAGCCCTCCTTCCGGGGGTGAATGGACGCTACCACGGCTTCCCCCCCCCCCCCCCCGACAGTGACAGTGGCTTCCACCCTGTGCCAGGCCGCTGTCCCCGCAGGGGTAACCCCTGAAGGGTCCCGTGCGCCACCTGTGAGCGCTGGGCCCTGACTCAGGCTGAGCATGCCCCGCCCCACCACAGCCCCCATATTAGTCACTCTCGCAATCCGTGTCGCTGACGCTCTCCAGGAAGCCGATGATAGTGATCTACCATCTTTTACGCTGTGGTCCCGGATTTCAGTGGCTTCTTGGTTTTGTCTGTCCCCAGTGTTGACCATCTTCTTGGTGAGTGGAGGTCTGAGGGGTCCTTCTGTTGTTGCCCAGATAACTTCTCCCTCGGGAGGGGCTTTTAGACTAGTGGCCAAAGCTTAGACCCCCCCAAATCCAAGCTTGGTCTAGCAGCTAGGTCTGACCCAGACCCTTTAACTGCATTTAAACTATTTTTTTTTAAGTTTTTACTTTTATTTTTTTGAGAGAGACGGAGACAGACAGAAAGAGAGAGAAGGGGCAGAGGGACAGGGAGAGAGAGAATCCCAAGCAGGCTCCTCTCCCGGCACAGAGCCCCACCCAGGGCTCGATTCCACCACCCTGAGCTCACGACCTGAGCCCACATCAAGAGGCAGAGGCTCACCTGACTGAGCCACCCCGGCGCCCCCTGCACTTGAACTGTTACTGATAATCTAGGGAGTGAATACTTTGCCTTTTCTCAGTGGTTCGAATTTCCTTCTGCAGCCAGCGCCGCAGCTCTCTGGGGGAGGTGGGGGGGGTGTCTCCAAATCCCACCGGTGACTTTACCTGCAGTAACTGAGCCGCCCGGCTCCGCACCTCGAGGGAGCTTCTGGCCGCTGGGGCCCGAGGCTTCTCTCCCTCCTCCTCCTCCCAGACCACGTTTCTGTTTCTGGGAGTCAGGGCTGTTCTAGCAAATCCCCGCTTCCCCAGCACCAGCTGTAATGAAAACCTCAAGTCCCCAGCGCCTTTATTTACAACGGTTTTCGGGAGCACCTGGGTGGCTCAGTCGGTTAAGCGGTTAAGCATCCAACTCAGGTGGGGTTCACCGGGCTCCCCTGGAGCCTGCTTCAGAGTCTGTCTCTCTCTCTCTCTGCCCCTCCCCTGCACACACGTGCTCTCTCTGTTTCTCTCTCTCAAAAGTAAATAAATATTAAAATTTTAAAATAAAATAAAACAAGGGTTTTAGGCGCTTTGTGCCACAACGGGGGGTATGTATATTTCACACCGCGTGTGCCATCGTACTGGCAGAAATGTCAAAGTCTGATGATGCCAATTTGTAGCCAAGTGTGAGCCAGGTGAAATGCATTATGGGATCAAGTCTTCACTTAAAACTTGATTCAGGTGTGGGGCCCCTAGTGGCTCAGTCAGTTAAGTGTCTGACTTCAGCTCAGGTCATGATCTCTCGATTTGCTGGTTCAAGCCTCGAATAGGGCTCTCTGCTGACAGCCTGGAGTCTAGAGCCAGCTTCAGATTCTGTGTCTCCCTCTCTCTCTCTCTGTCCCTGCCCTCTTGGTGTTTTCTCTCTCTCTCTGATATATAAATTAAACATTAAAAATGAAGGGGCGCCTGGGTGGCTCAGTCGGTTAAGCGTCCGGCTTTGGCTCAGGTCAGATCTCACGGTTCGTGGGTTTGAGCCCCGCGTCGGGCTCTGTGCTGACAGCTCAGAGCCTAGAACTTGCTTCAGATTCTGTATCTCCGTCTCTCTCTGACCCTCCCCTGCTCGCACTGTCTTTCTCTGTCTCTCAAAAATAAATAAAAAAGCATTAAAAAAAAACCTTTAAACATTAAAAATGAAGAAAAACTTGGTTCAGATGTGAAGGCTGATAAGGTCACACAAGAGAACAGGACAAGACTGATTAGTCACATAATGAGGTTTTCTAAGGGGGGCCCGGCCAGGGCTTGAGAGAGCAAGGAGGGAGTTTCACTGTGGGGAGGGTACGAGGCGGGGCCAGGGCCCCCCACCCGGCCAGGGACTTCCTGATTTAAATATTCCTCCTGGGCCCGAGAGACCTTCTTATCAGCTTGCCCGAAGGTGGCGCGCAAGGGGAAGAGGGAGGGTGTGGCTTGAAGGCTGCCAACCTTCAAACACCAAAAATGGAGTCAGCTCTTTATGATGGAGTGTAAATTAATACCTACACTTTGCAAACTCGTGTGGCAATATTTAATAAGGCTAAAGAGCATACCCTTTGTGTAGATAAAAGATGGCTGCCTGTGGATTCTTTCTACTCCGGTTGAGAGGTGGAATCGAATCCTCTCCCCTGGAGACTGGGTTGGGCCCGGTGACCCACCTGATCCACAGAATGCCACAAGAGCCATGGTCATCCACCTGAGGTTCTCAAGCTTCAAGCCCGAGTCTCAAGAAGCCTTGCAGCTTCTCCCCAGGCCTCCTGGAACCTCGAGAGAGCCATACTGTCAGGACATCCACGCAGGCCACAGGCAGAGGGCCGCTGGCGACAGAAATGCCGTCCGGTCCTGGCTGATGCCGTGATCCAGCCATCCAGCCCTGACGCCAGACTCAGGAGCGAGGAAGACTTCTGGTGACCCCAGCCCTGGCCCCTGGTACCTGCCTCTTCTCGAACTTGCTGCCCGGCACAGAACCCCTCCCACCCTCTGGACTGGGGAACAGAAAACAATTGTTTCAGGCCTTCTGCGTGTGGGATGATCATGACGCGGAAGAAAGCTACCACCCCTCCCCCCCCCCACACTGATTCCACTTCTGGATGGACCCCAGCGTGAGACTCCCACCCCGAGTCCGCGGGGGGCTGTGTGCACGGATGTGCGTTAGAGCGTTGTTTATAACAGCGACGAGGCGCCAAGAGAGGGAGTCCCTCCCGGATCGCGGAGAAGTAAATTGGGGCATAAACATCGGATGAAATACCACACAGCTGTTAACAAACTAAATCCAAACGCATTATCAGGGATAAATCTCAGAAACATTCTAGGACGCAGCTGCCTGGAGTTTTGTGGGGTTCCTTAAGTTTTTTTTTTTTTTGTCTACACTCATCATGGGGTCAAACTCACAATGGTTTGAAAATTTTCCATTGATTCCCAGGGCACCTAGAGCCTGGGTGAGTCTCAGAAGCATTATGCGAAGTCAGGAAGCCAGGCATACGAGACCCTGGGCTACACGTAATTCCACGGAGGGAGCCTTCTGGAAAAGACGAAATGATAGTGACACAAAGCACATGGGTGGTCGCCAGGGGCTGAGTGTGGGAGAGAGACTGCAAAGGGGCTTGGGGCACTTGGGGGTGCAGAAAGTGCTCGGTCCCACGACCGTGGGCGAAGTGACACTGACACATGTGTTTGCTAAAAACTCATCAAGTGAGGGACCCCTGGGCAGTTCGGTCCGTTAGACATCTGATTGCAGGTCAGGTCGTGATCTCCCCTGCAATGGGTTCTCTGCTGTCACCGGGGAGCCCTAGGGACCCTGTCTCCCTCTCGCTCTCTGCTCCTCCCCCACTCATGCTCACAAACTCTCTCAAAATAAGTAAACGTTAAAACAAAATTTTGGGGGCTCCTGGGTGACAGTCGGTTCAACGTCTGGCTTTGGCTCAGGGCATGATCTCACGGTTTGAGGGCTCTGTGCTGACAGCTCACAGCCCGGAGCCTGGTTCCGACTCTGTGTCTCCCACTCTCTGCCCCGCCCTCACTTGTGCTCTGTCTCTCTCTGTCTCACAAAACTAAATACATGTAAAAAAATTTTTTTTGAAAAAAAATTTTAAGCTCATCAAATGAAACAAACTGGGTGAATTTTATTATGTAAACATTATTCCTCATGGAGGTTGTACTGTGTCTCCAGACAACAGAGGTCCGGCCCCTAACTCCCAGTCCCGGAACGTGCTGCTAGTTGGAAATGGAGTTTCCGCAGCTGTGGGTGGGCTTCCCTTCACTGAGTGGTGTCCTTAGAAAGCAGAGAGAGGCCTGAGACCGGGGACACAGAGACCCGGGACACAGAGAAGACCCGGCGGGGGAGGCCACGTGAAGAGCCCGGGGGAGATGGAGCCGTCCCAGCCGGGCAGCAGCACGGAGCCCTGGCAGCCGGCAGGAGCTGGGAGGCAGGCCTGGAAAAGATTCGGTCCTCAGCGCCTCCACGAGGAACCAGCCCTGTCCCCACTTTGACTTTGGACTTCTGGCCCCCAGAACGTGAGACGATACATTTTGTTGTTCAAACCACCCAGTTGTTAGTAATTTGTTACAGCAGCTTTAGGAAACAAACACCTCCAATGAATATGAGTTTTCTTGTTTTGGTTTTTTTTTTTTTGGTTTTTTGTTTAAGATGGGAAGAAACTGGGGTGCCTGGGTGGCTCAGTCGGTTAAGCCTCCGGCTTCGGCTCAGGTCAGATCTCACATTCGTGGGTTCGAGCCCCGCATCAGGCTCTGTGCTGACAGCTAGCTCAGAGCCTGGAGCCTGCTTCAGATTCTGTGTCTCCTTCTCTCTTTGCCCCTCCCCCTCTCATGCTCTGTCTCTCTCTGTATCAAAAAAAAAAAAAAAAAGATGGGAAGAAACTTGGAAACATTAGAGTTAAACGGAAACAGCTAGCTGCAGAAGAACGCATGGAGTGTGCGATATTTTATAGAGAGGTTTAAAGTGCCCAGACAATACTGCTGATTGTTCGCAGGCTTTGTATATGTCGTAAAAGCCCGGAGGCGCCTTGGTCTGGACAGGTGCCATTCCCACGGGGGCACCTCTACGGAGGGGGCACCAGCGTGGACTGCCCACAGCTCTGTGATTTCTGCCAAACTCACAGGGAGGGGACGCGGGAGCCACGACTTGGCACTGCAGGGGCCCACCTGCTGTTGGGAAGGTTGGGGAGAAAGTTCTAAGGTGAGAGTGTGCCTGGAGGCTCCAGGAAACTGGCTTGTTTGAGGACTGGGCGTCTTCTCCTCCCTCAGCTGGATCCATCCCTGGCTGGCTAGGGCTTCCCTGGGGCCACTCTCTCCCCTCTACCCATTTTTCTGCTCAATCAGCAGGGAGGCTGGGGGAGGGGGGCTGGGGGAGGGGAGCTGGGGGGGGTCAGAAGGGGCTGTGATGTCAGCACTCCTGGCCATCAGGACAGCGGGAGGCCAGAGTTCCCGGGTCTAGAGGAGGCAGGGGGCGGTTCAAACATTCAGAGAGTCACTGGGACTGGGGCTGGGGCTGGGAGCCAGGCGGGCTGGGATGCGGGGCCTCCCTGAGCAGGCTTCTGGTCCGTGAGTGATATGACCCCTCAGGGAACACATGTGGTGAGTCACTGCTGTGGCCCAGCTACGGTCATGCAGAGGGCCACGAGCAGGACTAAGTGCTGGCACCTGACCCTTATTTAAGCCTCCCTATAAGCCAGGAACTGTTATCAGCCCCGGTTTACAGATGGGAAAAGCGAGGACTGCAGAGGTTAATGGGCCAAATGACACAGGTGCGCACGGCTACTCCGTGGCCGCTCTGGGATTTGGCCTGAAGCCATGTGCTGCCAGGGCCCGTGAGCCAAGCTCCTTTGCTGGATGGCTTTCCTGGTGCGCTTCTGGGGTCCAGGCCCACCCCCTCCCAGCTTCCGGGAGCAAGGCCTTGACCACCTCATCACCAGGTGAGCCCAGCCCCCCAGGTGGCAGAGGACACGCCTCAGAGAAGGTGTGCGGAAATATGGGTGTGGGTGGGGCTCGGTTTGACCGTGGCATTTGGAGGGGGTCGGGCGGTGGTGCCAAGGAGAGATGGAGGCGTCCCCGAGGTCCAGCGGGCTGTCCCCACAGGTGCCCTGGGAAAACTTGGCGGCCTTCCGAGGCCATGCAGCCCTCAGACCTCTTTGCAAAGGAAGCTGGCTCCCGACTTTGTGTTGGCTGGAGACCTTGTCCCAGCCCTCCGGGGACTCAGGAGGCCCAGCCCAGGCCCACCCCTCCCACGAGGCCTTGCCCCCGTTTTCCCACCAGTCCTCTCCCTCTTACTTCTCTAGGATCCAGCCCCCATGACACACGAGCCCTGACCAGGAGCCCTGACCGCCAGCCAGAGGCGCGTGGCACGCGGCTGGGCCCGGAGGGTTGGCCGCCAACCCCGCACATCTCTGCTCCGCTTCACATTCAAGAACGTCAGGTGGGCAGCTTGCATCAGCCACGGAGGGAGTACTTCTGCCTCAGAAACTGCCAAGTGCAACAATCTGGGGCTTCCCGTCCCCCCAGAAAGCCCGCTGGGGGGTCGTTCCGGGCACGCCGCCGTTCCAGGCCCCCACGGGTCCCTGCTCACCAGGCCAGGAGTCTCCCGCACAGCGGCCCAGGGAGCCCAGACGCCTGAGCGGGCATTGCCCACATGCCCGGGGGGCACTGGGCTGGGCCCCGCCCTCCAGCCTCCTGGTCTCCACACCGAGGCCTCTGGCCCTGGACTGGAGCGTGGGGCCCGGGCTTGTGCAGCCTCGCATCGCAGAGCCCCAAGTTCCCAGCCGCACAGGTGAAGGTCTCAGCCCGGAATCAGGGCAGGGGCACGCACCCTGCAGTCACACTTCTGTGGTTCACATTCACATTCTGTCGGGGTGACCCCAGGCGAGCTAGAGCCTCCCTGAGCCTCAGTTTCCTCATCTGTAAAAGGGGGCTAATAGTAGGTTGTGCCTCATTAGGGTGTCCTAAAAGTAAACAAGTTGTGCCTATGAAAGAGCGTACTTACCAGAGTGCTCGCTGTGTTCGATTCGTCCTTGTTATCATTCTTAATAATTCCTGTCCTGCAGGGCGGTTGTGACGGGGAAGGCGCTGACGTCCATCCTCAGCGTGGGATCTGCATACAGCAGGTGCTTCCTTAATGGGGCCTGTCGTTTCTGCTGGCGCCTTAGACCTGGGTGGGGGTGACTCTCCTTCAACCCCGCCGGGCCATTCCGGCCACCAGGGGGCGCCCCAGGCCCGCCCGCGGCACCGCCCCCTCACCTGTGCGGACCTGGCACCTGGCGCCGCCTCCGGAAGAGGGGATCGGGGACCGCGGGGACCTAGGAGCGAGCCCCGCGTCGGTAGGTAAGAGCCTAGGGGCGTCGGGGTCGGGGGCCTTTCGGCCTTCGGGTAGGACAGGGTCGGGGCGAGTGGGCGCGGTGGGGTGGGGGTGGCTGTGGGGGGGCGGGTGCTGACTCCTGGGGTCGGCCGCCCGCCAGCGGGGGGCGCCGGCAGGGACGCAGGTGGACGTCTGGGGCCGGGATGGGGCCGGGATGGTCAAGGAGCCGGGGTCCCAAACGCCCCGGCTGAGGTGCTAGAGAGCAGCTCAGCGCGAGCAGCCGGAGGAGGAGGGACGCTCCCGGGTCTCCAGAGCGGGGTCGGGCCCGCAGGGGCCTCGTCACGGAGACTCTTGATCCCCGGCTGTCGCTGGGCTGGGACGACCGCGACCAGAGTCCCGCGGGTAGGGCTGGCCTTGGACACCTGAGGAGGATAGAAGAGGAAGGGGCGGTGTGGCGTGTCTGGGCGTGTGTGGCCGGTGGAGGGAGCGGGGAGCCCCCAGAGGCTGGAGGTGGGGAGGGTGCGGGAAGCCTGGTGCGCTGCTCCTGGAGCCCCCGACCGCCTGGGCCGCCCTGGGAGGGCGCCGCCGCGCTCCGTCCCCAGGGGCGGGCCGGGAAGTAAACAGAAACCTGCGGCAGCAGGACCTCGGTCCGCCCGCACAACCTGTTCCCTTGCCCGCCCTGGGCCTGACCCCCGCCCTGGGAAACGGCGGCCAGCGCTCTCGAATGGCAGCGCCCGGTCTGCGCACCTGAGTTCCCAGGCATGGGGACCGAAACACCAGGATCTGGAGAAAATAGGAAAACGAGGCCCAGGATACCAGGGAGGGCTGGGGGCCAGGGACCAGGGCACCTGAGTGCTAAGGAGCTGGGGACCCAGGCGTCTAGAAGAGGAGGGGGCTGGGTCTCTTGGGGCAAAGTGGTCAGGAGACCTAAATTCCCAAGGCCCTGTGTTCTTGGGAGGGGAAGGGGCTGAACTCAGCCTTGAGTCCTGAGTCTCTGAGAACTGGGTTTCTGGAAAGAGATTCCTTGCCGGTGGGGGGCTGGGAGACGGAACACCTAAGGTCTGGGAAGAGGGTGCAGTGCCTCAGGGTGACCTGTGGTCCGGAGCAGGTGGGCACGGCCACCTGGGGGCAGAGGATGTCTGCCAAAGGCAGCTCATTTCCTTGTGCTTCCTGCCTCAGTTTACCCTGGGGACATTAACGGAGCTGGGTGGCCAAGACACAGATCATTAACCCTTCACGGCCCAGGAGGCCCTGGCTACAGGACTGAGAGGGTCAGACTTTGACCAGCAGGGGGCAGGCGCCATAGGGCTGCGTAGTAGAGTGTCCTGCACCTGTGCCCACTGACCTGTGCCCACAGATGCTGAAGGCACCATGAACTCCCCAGAAGGGCCCAGCTTCCCGTCGGGGCTGCTCTCAGGGGCCGCCTCCCCAAATGGCGATGAAGGCTTCTTCCCCTTTGTGCTGGAGCGGCGGGACTCGTTCCTGGGAGGGGGCCCGGGGCCCGAGGAGCCCGAGGACCTGGCCCTGCAGCTGCAGCAGAAGGAGAAGGACTTGCTGCTGGCCGCGGAGCTCGGCAAGATGCTTCTGGAACGCAACGAGGAGCTACAGCGGCAGCTGGAGGCACTGAGCGCCCAGCACTCAGAGCGCGAGGAAGTGAGTGGGCAGCAGGGGGCAGGGGTGGGATGGCAGGGCTGCCGGGCAGGGACAAGGGCGAGTGCAGGGAGGACAGGCAGGAGGTTCTAGTCAGGTGAGCAGGTGGGGGACAGACGGGCAGGGGGAGGAAAGCCAGGCGAGGGGCCGCCTCCAGACCGGCTGTTCAGTGCCGAGCCCAGGGCCCCTGGCGCGACTCTCCAGTGGTGAGGCCCGTGGGCTCTGCACTAGTCAAGATCTGGGATCAGACCTCTGCTCGGCTGTGTGACACCGGACAAGCCACTGGCCTCTCTGAGTCTCGGGTCCGGCTTCTCAGCAGGGACGAACGACCCCCACCCCAGCCCCCAGCCAGCAGCTTCCCTGCAGCCCCTCCCGGCCTGGCTCTGGGCCTGGCTCTGGGCTAAGCACTTTCCATGCGTTGTCTTGGTCCATTCTCACCTGATCCTGTGAGGCAGGAACACTTCCTCCCTCGGCCCAAGCTGTCCTCAGCCACACTTTCATTTTGGGGGGTCATAGCTGGCCCACTAAGTGCACTGGACACCACTGACTCCATCATCCACAAAGCCCCAACCACTGCCCCAAGATGGACCTGGGGCGCTTATGCCCCTCCCCTCTTCCCCGGGCCACCTGGTGGGCATCTCAACATAAGTGGCGCTCTTGACTCTGTGACCCTGTCCCCTGTGGTCTTCACCCCGGCTTCCCATCTCAGGACCAGGGCCCGAGCCTCTCCTGACCTCTCTCCTCCTACATGTTCGAGCCCTGTGGACTTTTTCTCTCTACTAGATTCTGAATCTACCCACTTGGCATCGTCTCTGCCACCTCCAGGCCGGCTGCAGCCAGCATCCGCTCTCCCCCAGACCCCCGGGCTGCCTCCGCCCCCTCGCTCGTCCCCTTGCCCGCTGGCGCCCATTATCCACGCTCTACTCCAGACGGGAGTAGATTTGCAGTCTGCAAATCGGATCATTTCACTCCTTACCCAAAATCTCCCAACAGCACCCCATCCCACTTGGGGTAACGCTGGAAGTCCTCGCCCGGGCCTGAGCGTGCCCACATGCAGGCTCGCAGACCTCAGCTCGCCGGGCACACCGTCCTCCTGCCATAGGGCCCCTTTTCGGTTTCTGGAGTAACCCACGCAGGTTCCCTCAGGGCCTTTGCACTGGCTGCAGCCCTCTTCCCCTTCAGGTGGCCATTCAAACGTCAGTTGTAAAGGAACCTCCAGCCTACTCTTCTTCAGGGCTTCTTTCTTCACAGCCCTCACAGTCTCCCCTCTGAAATTACCCAGCTCAAGAGTATGTCCACTTGCCTGTGACTCTCTAGACTCTACTCTGCTGGAGGCGGGGAACTGGGTGGTCTCGCTCCCCGGATATAGCCAGACCCCACGACAGGAGGAGCTCAGCAAATATAGGACAGATGGCTGCTTGGCTGGCGCTGGGAGAGGCGGAGGGACGTGTGTGACCACAGAGCAGCAGCAGAGCCGGGCACGAGCCAGGACAACCGGACTCTGGAGATGGAGACTTAATCCTAGAGCCGTGTAGCCCCCATGGCATTTGGCTAAGAGCCCGGCTGCCTGGGTTCAATCCTTGCCTCACTCACACAATTTACTGTGTGTCCTTGGGTAAGGCATTTCACCTCTCTGAGCCCCAGGTTCCTCGTACGCAAAATAAGTGCATTAACAATTCTGCCTCCAGTTCATTAAATGAGAAGCACCAGGAAGGTGCTAGCACTGGACCTGGCAGGCAGGATACCTGCTAATAATTGTAGCAGCCGTGAGCTGGCATTACCTTCCTGCTTTGAGAGTTTATAGTGTGGGGACCAAAGGCTGGCCGCCCAATCTGCCCGCCTCCCCACGCTGGGCGCCCAGGTGTGCCCGGAGCGTCCCCCTGCTGGTTGGACAGGTTTGGGGAAGGGCACGCAGAGGCATGGGGCCCAGGCGGGGCTGGCCAGGGCTGGCCAGGGCTAATTAGAGGGAGCTGGGGGAAGGGGCCAAGCCGAGGCTGGGCAGAGGCTGCGCCTCCACGGCCCCGGAACGTTGGTGCGCGAGGCCATGGGCCGGGGCTTAAATTCTGCCAGACTCCGGCGCCAGAAACGGCGCCTGCGACCTCGAGTCCAGAAGCCCAGACAGCAGCCGGAGGTGAGTGGGCATCGGGGAACCCCCGTCCTCCCCAGGCCCGGCTCGGCTCCTCCAGCCTGGCCTCGGCACCTCTCCACCTCCCCTCCCTGCCCAGGCTGCGGTTTCACTCTGCCTGCTTCTCCCTCTTGCTTCCATGCCTGTCTCAGCCCCGGTGCCCCCCTGGCCCTGGCTCTGCGTCCCTTCGGGCCTCACCTGACTCTGTCCCGGCCCCACAGCGGCTGCAGCAGGAGAATCACGAGCTCCGCCGGGGCCTGGCAGCGCGGGGAGCCGAATGGGAAGCCCGGGCGGTGGAGCTGGAGGGGGACGTGGAGGCGCTGCGGGCCCAGCTCGGGGAGCAGCGTGGGGAGCAGCAGGACAGCGGGCGCGAGCGCGCACAGGCCCTCCGCGAACTCGGGGAGCAGAACCTCCGGCTGAGCCAGCAGCTGGCCCAGGTGGGAGGACCCCCAGCCCACGTCCCCATGGGGTGCGGGGGGGTGGGTGCTGCGCTTGGGGTCCAGGCCTGGGCCAGCTGAGGGCTCCGCTGCCTTCTGCCCCCAGGCCTCCCAGACCGAGCAGGAGCTTCGGCGAGAACTGGACGCTCTTCGGGGGCAGTACCAGTCTCAGGTCCTGGCGGGAGCAGAGCTGAGGACACAGCTGGAGAGTCTGCAGGGGGAGGTGAGTGCCAGCCGGGCTGCGGGCTACCTGGGGCCGGCCCGGCGTCTCCCCTCCAGCCCTGAGGTCTTTCCCCAGAACCAGATGCTGCAGGGCCGCCGGCAGGACCTGGAGGCCCAGATCCGAGGCCTGCGTGAGGAGGTGGACGAGGGCCAGGGCAGGCTCCACGCAACCCACGAGGAGCTGCTGATACTGCGGCGTGAGAGGCGGGAGCACACCCTGGAGGTGACCAGTGGGGCTGGGGTGGGCGCTGCATCCGGGTGGCGCACTGGCCACGCCTGGGGGCTTGCTGGGAGCTCTGGAAGTGGGGCCATGACTGGGCATTAGACCACGGGCAAGTGGGAGGCCTGGGAGAGTGGGCAGGATGGTAGAAGCATCAGAGCCTGGCGGCTGGGAGGCCAGGGCAGGCACTGAGGCAGAGTCGATGGGGAGCTGGTCCAGGCCTGGGGCAGTGGAGATGGATGAAGGAAATGAAAAGAGGCAGTATAACCTGCTATTTGAGATCTCAGGAGTTTACCCTTTGTGGTCAGAAAATGTAAGCTCTTAGCCCAAGATCCCTTTTTACTATTGTGGGGCGCCCAGCCTCAGTTTGCTTGTCTGTAAGATGGGATGGT
Organism: Helogale parvula; assembly: GCA_004023845.1. Classification (NCBI taxonomy): domain Eukaryota; kingdom Metazoa; phylum Chordata; class Mammalia; order Carnivora; family Herpestidae; genus Helogale; species Helogale parvula. The sequence goes on from PJEM01014343.1 coordinate 27,579, forward strand.
TAGGGTAGAGCGCTGCCCTGAGGGGTGAGGCGCTCAGCACAGCACCAGCTTAGAAAGATCAATAAACTTTGTCGGATGACAGCGCTAAGGAGTCAGAAGGTAGACCGGTCGGGGAAGGGGGCGGGGCTCTACGAGGTGACCTGAGGAGGTGGGGCTGGAGGGAGGGCGATGAGAAACTTTAAAGCCGGGGCGCCCTGCTTTATAGATGAGGAAATTGGTACCTGCCCAGGGGGAAATGAGCGGCCCAAGGCCGCCCAGCGATCCGGCTCCAGCAGCCAGAGCGCTCCTGGCTTTCGGCGGCGCCCCGGCGCCCCCTGCGGGCCGGCGGCGGGTGAGGGTTCCGGGCGCACCTAGGCGACCGCCGTCCGTCTGTCCTTCCTCAGCTGGAGCGCGCGCGCTCCGAGGCCGGGGAGGCATTGAGCGCGCTGCGGAGGCTGCAGAGGCGCGTCTCCGAGCTGGAGGAGGAGTCCCGCCTGCAGGACGGCGACACGTCAGGAGCCTCGCTGCAGTCGGAGCTCGCTCATAGCCTCGACAGCGATCAGGCCCAGAAGGACGAGGGACACAGAGCCGCCCCGGTGAGCTCGCGGTCTACTAGCCCCCGCCTCCACGCAGCCTCTGCCCCTCCTCCTTTTCCTGGAGGTCTGACACCTCACTGACTGATTCCTTGGCAAACAGAACACCCTGTGCCCTGAGATCCAAGAGGCGCTCGGCCACCAGCCTTCGCCCCCAGAGGAGAGCCTGGAGCCTCCCACGAAGCGAGCATCCCTGAGCCCAGGGGATATCCTGGAGGAGAAGGAGGCCGAAGTGGCCCGGCTGCAGGATGAGGTGTGGGGGTGGGAGCATAGTGCTAGATACAGAGCCCCTCCCAATGCCGCTTTCTCTGGCCCATCTACACCTCTGGGCCTTTACCCACAAATACCCCTCTACCTGGTTTGATCTTCATCCCAACAAAGCTTTACTCATGCTTCAAGAGCCAGCCTGTACGTCACTCCCTCCGGGAAGACTTCTTGGACCGCATTTCTCCCTGAGTCCCACCTCCCAGCATCCTTCCGGCAGGCTTAGACCGCCCAACCCGCCCTGCCCCACCCCATCCCTCACCAGCCTGGGGGGCTCAGAAGATTCATCTCCGGCACAGCCCACAGCTGCCTGGAGTGTTTGTGGAGCAGGCAGGGGAGGAGGGCCCAGAGACCTGAACCCCCTGGCTGCTGAAGAACTGGACCTGGGAGATCCAGGGGCCTACCTGCCTCTCTTCACCCTTCCCTGCCCACAGACCGCGCTGCAGAGGGCCGAGTTACAATCCCTTCGGGAGGAGCTGCAAAGGCAGAAGGAGCTGCGAACACATGAGGACCCCGAGGAGGCCCTTAGAGGCGCCCTCTCGGATCGGGATGAAGCCGTGAACAAGTGAGCCTCTGCCACCATCCACCACAGCCCCGGTGGGGCTACAGGGCACCCTAGGCCTTCGATTTCCTCCATGCGTGATAGAATTAGTCCCACACCCACCAGGGGTCCTCCCACTTGGTGTTGGGGTTAGCCGCACCGCTCCAGCCGGGTCCAGCAGCGCCCCCCCACCCCTGCTCGCTGAGGCCCCAGCGCCCTCGGATCCGCCCACTGCCCCCTTTGCCTGCAGGACCCTGGAACTGTCCCTAGAGCTCGGCCGCGTCTCCTTGGAGCGGGACTCGCTCTCCCGGGAGCTGCTTCGCACTATCCGCCAGAAGGTGGCGCTGACGCAAGAACTGGAGGCCTGGCAGGTGAGGGGCGGGGCCTGGAGGGACGGTGTCTGGGGGGCGGGGCCAGCACGCTGACGCCTCCCGCCCCGCCCGCAGGACGACATGCAGGTGGTGATCGGCCAGCAGCTGCGCTCGCAACGGCAGAAAGAGTTGAGCGCGGCCGGATCGGCCCCGCGCCGCACCGCGCCGCGCTTCTCCCTGCGCCTGGGCCCTGGGCCCGCCGGCGGCTTCCTGAGCAGCCTCTTCCGGAGGACGTGAAGGCCGGGCCAGGGGGCCGCCCGTGCCCTCTGGCTCACTTTCCTTTTCTGGCCAATGTAGCAACAAGGCCCTGATTGTCTTCCAGAGGGGGCTGGTGCCCTCCCCACCCAGGGACGCTGGGCAAAGGCTCACTGGGGGCAGGGGCCAGCTTTTAGGGGCCAGGGGCCCCAGGTGGGTGGCGGAGCAAGGGACGCAGAGCTGAGTCTTGACTCTATATAGGTCTATATTTTCTAAACACTCTGGGCCTGGCATGTTCCAGGGCAGGGATGGGGGTGGGTATTTATGTATCAAGATCAAACAGAGTATCAAACAGAGTAATATATTAAAATTACTACACTGACTTGGCCTCCATTCTTGGGAAGAAAGTGCATGGAAGAATAGCCTGAAGTTTTATTTGTAAAAAAATAAAAATAAAAATAAAGGGAAAAAAAACACTCCAGACCCCTGGGGGGGGGGGCAGAGGGGGTGTTGCCAGAGATCAGAAAGACAGGGAGAAGGCGCGGTAGCCCAGATTGGTGAAGACATCCACCCGGCAGCTGTTACCTGCGGCTGTCAGGACCTGGAGGCAAGAGGGGGCTGACTGGCCTGTCCACACACGTGCCCCTCCCCCCGGGGTCCCCCCACCCCCTGCAGGACCCACCTTGCACTCTGGTGCTGCGGGCTGCTGGTTGAGACTGAGGCTGAGCAGCCCCGGGGAGGAGCCAGGCACCTGGGCCTTGAGCTCCCCACTCAGCTGCCACTGGTTGACACAGCGGCCCTGGCCCGCTGACAGAATCTGTGGAGGGCGGCAGGGGAGTCGCGGCTCAGGATGGGAGATGGGAACCGGGCACAGGTGGCAGAAGCAGGACAGGGGGCCTCACCAGGTCCTGGTAGAAGGTGACATGTTTCTGCGGCGCCCGCATAGGGAAAACGGTGGTGGGTGTGGACGATCGCAGGTGCCAGAGGGTGAGTGCAGGGCCTCCTCCACAGACCTGAGCAGACGGGGGGGGGGGGGGGTGGATGCCCGGCCACCGTGAGCCACAGGCCCTCTGCTGGCAGGGCCCAGAGCTGTCACCCCCCGACCCCCCGGAGCTGTCACCCCTTTCTGGACTTTGCCCTGCTCACCATCCAGTCTGAGTCAGTTGCCAAACATCCGATCCAACGCCCATTGTGGGGCCGGGAGCACTCCTAGGAGAGGGGAGAAGGGAGAGGAGATGAAGATGTGTGGGATTCCCAGGAGACGGAAGGGAGGACAGGTTTGTGGGGCGTGCCCTCACCTCATGCTTATAAACCTCGATGGTCTGGACTTCCTTGGCTGAGCGGAGGTCTGTGGGGGAGACTGTGAAAGGCACCCTGCTCGTTCCCACCTCCCTCACCCCCATCTCGCCCTCCCACCAGACACCAACTTACCCCAAAGTCGCACGGCTCCGTCCTCCCCACCCGACAGTACCTCGGGGCTCCGCTCCCGCAGCGCCAGGCAGTGGACGTAGTCTGTGTGGCCCCAGAGGGCCCGCTGCAGGAAGAGGACCAGTGTCAGGAGATCCAGGAAGAGCGCCCCGACTACCATCCAGCCCTGACCACCCCAGCTCCGTGGCCCGCTCACTGTGAAGGTCCCAGTCTCGAGGTCCATGGTGTGCAACTGGCAGTCTCCCCCTGCTAAGATGAGAGCATTCTCCTGAAGAAGAAGGCAGGGGGAAATTGCAAGTCCATGTCGAATCAAGACAGGGAAAGGAAAAAGGCCTAAAGTCTGGGCCAAGAACAGGGCAGGGTAGAGCTCCAGTCACAGAGGGCTCAGACCTTGGGGACGAGAAGCAAAGCATTGATCTCAGGCACTTCTAGGCTGGTCCTGCGAGGGAGAAAGCAAGGTCAGCTCTGGGGAGGCAGAACCTTCGCCCCCAAGTGCCTTCTGCCCACGTGGCCCTAGCTCACCTGTACGGGGGCTGCCGCCGCCACAGCTCCTTACAGCCCTTCGTGGAGAGAAGCATGTAAGATGTCAGAGGCTCTCTGGGACTCGGCGAGGCAGCCCTTTCCCCAGCTCCACACCCCTTACCTTCTTGAGGATCTCTGCCCAGAGCCAGGCCTTCACCTCCCCATCCCCAGCACTGAGCAGATGTCGATCAGTGGACACCATGCAGTAGACGGGCCCATCGTGGGCTAGATGGAAATGCAGAACCTGAGTGCCGCGGTCCTGTTCCCCTCCTCCATCCCAGGGGTTCTCTAAGCCCGACTCGATGGCCGCACCCACCTTGGAATGTCACCACCGGCTTCTTACTTTCCTCTTTGGCCTCGGAGCTCAAAGCGGCAGACAGACTGAAGGGAGAGGAAAGGGGCGCCTGAGAGTCCGAAGCACGGGGCGCCATCTCAGGGGGTGCAAGAGCTAGACCTACCGGGGGGTGGCGGCAGGGGTGAGAGTACCTGAAGATGGCTATCTGCCCGTAATTGTTGCCCGCTGCCAGGAACTTCCCGCAGGGTGACACACTCTGGGAGAAAATGGTCATGTGCAGCCGCTGCAGGGCCTGAAACACTTCCACCTGCAGAGAGAGGCTGGCTGAGGCTGCCTGGGACATGTAGGCCTGTAGCGCCAACGCCTTCCTGCGGCCCCCGCCGCCTGTCCGGCCTCCCAATGCCCAGATTGCTGAACCCTCCTTTGAGGCGGCCCACCAAGTGGGCGCCTGCCCATATAGTCCCAGGGGTTGCTCCAAGAGGGTGAGGAGATGGGCAGTCGAGGTGGGATGTCTACCAGTACCTTGAGTAAGCACCCAGCGTAGCTTCCAAGGTTCCTCAACTGACAAACGGAGCTCACGGGAGACTTTGTCACAACTGTCTGAACTACCGTATCTATAGTTTTACATAGTCCTGCCTCATTATAAGTGCTTAAAAAGTGGCTCCATTGTCCCAAGACAAAAACATATTGGCTTCTAATCCCTACCCTCTGACTTTCTTTCCTTTCCTTTTTTTTTTTAATGTTTATTTTTGAGAGCGAGACAGAGAGCATGAGAGGGGTAGGAGCAGAGGAAGGCACAGAATCCGAAGCAGGCTCCAGGCTCTGAGCTCTCAGCACAGAGCTCCATGTGGGGCTTGAACTCAAGAACCTGTGATATCATGACCTGAGCGGAAGTGGAATGCCTAACCGATAGCGCCACCAAGGCGCCTCCCCGACCTCGCAACCCTCTGACTTTGTTAGGCGCCTACGGTCTTGCTGTGTTACCATCCCAACCCCTGGTCTGAGTCGCGCGCAAAACGGGGCCCAGGGCACGACTCCTTGCCTGCACCTTCCAAGCCGGGTATAGACTACAAAACCCAGAAGGCACCGCGCTTCACGTCCGCCTCACCTGACCCAGAGGTACTGCGTGTGGCACAGCTCGCTCCATCTCGAGAACTACAAATCCCAGAGTGCTCCGCGCGACGCTGCTTCACGAGTCCGGACGTGCCCGCCAGCGGTTTCCCCTCGCGGCGCCGCACAGCTTCAACACCGGTCGCCGGTTTGGCGCGAAGTCGGCCGCCCCGTATTACCCCGAGCCTCAGGAGCCTAGAGACCGCTGCGAAGACCGCCAACACTAAGTCGCGCCCACCGCAGCCCCGCTACGCCGGGTCCCCTCCCCCACCACGCCGAGGAGACCCGCCTTCCAACCGCGTGTCGCTCGTCCTCTGCGCCTGCGCGGAAGCTCGCCGCTGCGCGCGCCTAGGCCACGCCCCCCACGCTGGGCCACGCCCTCTGAGGCTCCGCCCTGTCGCCCGGATCCCACCCTCTGCCCGCAGGACCCCGAACCCAAATGATCCTACAGCAGCCCCTGGAGCGAGGCCCCCCAGGTCGGGCCCAGCGCGACCCACAGGCCGTGTCGGGGTCGCCCCGAGGCCAGGACATGAGGTGTGTGTAGGGGGACTGGGTGGGCCAGGCCCAGGGGCTCAGGAGCTTTGGCCGGAGTCTCAGGACTGGTCTGCGATGACGAGCGGTGGGCCGAGTCGTCAGGGCTTGAGCATGAGCCGGGACAGGGACTGAGAGTTCTGAGGCAGCCTGCTGGATGGCCTGGGACAGGGCAGTGACTTAGGTGTCAGCCGAGACAGAGGTGGGCTGGGGCTCCTGGCTTACACTGCAGGCGCAGGAGAGCAGATCCTGGGGATGGGGCCAAGAGGGTGGGGTGCACCTGGCTTTCTTTTCTTCCCAGCTCCCCTCCCCGAGGAGCTGTGCCCATGAGCACCAAGCGGCGCCTGGAGGAGGAGCAGTGAGTTTGGGGGCAGGGAGGGACTCCCAACAAGACCTGTCATCTTAGGTCCTCATCAGACTGCTGCTCGGGTGAATGTCCCAGCCTGCCTGTCTCCCCGTCTCTCCCCAGGGAGCCCCTGCGCAAACAGTTCCTTTCTGAAGAGAACATGGCCACCCATTTCTCTCGACTCAGCCTACACAACGACCACCCTTACTGCAGTCCCCCCGTGGCTTTCCCCCCGTCTTTGCCCCCACTGAGGTAGGCACCGTTCACCGCCTGGGCCTTTTGGAGGATCACACCCTATCTAGGGAGCCAATCTCTAGGCCCTGCCTCATCCTGCTATTTTTAGCTTCTAGCCAACCTCTGTTGTTTCCCATCTTGGCTCCTTGGAAGGTGCTGGCAGCCCACGAGCTCCTGGGGACCTGGACCTGGTGGGAGGTGGCTCTTCCAGACCAGTCTCAGCCCCATGCTGCTATTTCCTTTTCCAGGAGCCCTTGCTCTGAGCTGCTTCTCTGGCGCTACCCTGGGAACCTGATCCCAGAGGCACTCCGGCTGCTGAGGCTAGGGGACGCGTCTACCCCCCGCTATCCTGCGACCCGAGCTGGGGAGATAACGGAGCTCTGAGTGCTGGTGGGAATATCCCTGTCCATCTTGCTTCTACGCCACGACCGAGAGGACCAGCATTCCCACTAGGGACCAGCTGCCCTGCCTATTCTCCAGACCAGGCCTTTGGGCCACAGGACCTACCCCCAGCAGAGGACACTGAACCCTACGGAGCCCTGGGGTGGGAAGGGCAGGAGGGGCAGGAGCACGGGGAGGGAGGCGTTCCTCTCAGAACTGAATAAAGATTGCTGAGCAAATGAAGGCTTCAGTCTGGAACCCTGGGGCCTTTGGGGAGGAAGGTGGGAAGGCTGGGGCGCTGGATGCTAAGGGTTTCTTAAAATCTTCCCTGGAAAAACGGTGAGGGCCAGGCCAGGTCCTGGCAGGCTGGGCTCAGGCATTGAGAATGTGTGAGTCAGAGCCTCACCCCCGCCCCCGCGGCTGACTCACTCCTCCCTCCAGCTCTGGAAAGTCGGGGTTGGGGATCATGCCGCTCTCCGAACCATTTAAAGTTATAGATTCTTTTATTAATAAATTTTCCCTCCCCTCCAAAGTCTCTCCCCAAAATAAATATTCCCCCCCTCTTTGGGGGCTGGGGGGGACAGTGTCTTAGGGCCAGCCCCCCTAGAGGGCCAGCCCCCTAGTGTCAGCAACAGGTCCCTAACCCCCCAGGCAGATACCCTGTTGTGGAATTTCACAACATCTGAGTTGGTGGGGCCTGGTGTTGTCTGGCCCTCAGGTCAGCCTGGCTGGCAGGCTCTGGGGGTGGAGGGAGGGACCTTTTGTGCAAATGCTGCGGTTCCTCAGTGTCAGCTGTCTGGTGTGACCCAGCCTGGGTCTCCTTTCCTACCCTGGAGCCAGAGCCAGGGGAGTCAGACACCTTGGAAGCCTCCTCGGAAGCCTGGGCCCAGGCCTCGGAGGTGATTCACCAGTCCCCCGTCCTTCCACACCCTGTGGTTGGAGGAGTCTGGCTCGGGCTGTGTCTCCGGTGAAGGGCTGGCTCCAGAATGAATGAATGAATGGATGGATGAATGATGAGTGGGTGGGGCCTCCTGCTGGCAGGGGCTCTCACTGTCACTGGATCAGCGCCACGCCAGGACAGCCCTCCCCGCCGGTCTCCTCAATGGGGGCTGCAAAATAAGAAGAGGGAAGGTCAAGAGCAGGGGCAATGTTGGAGAGTGATAGGAAGGGGGGGCGGGCTGGCACACTTACTAGTAAACTTCTCTCTCCTGCGGCACCGTCTCCAGACCAAGAAGCCAGAAAGCAGTCCCAGCACGAGGGCTAGGCTCAGAGCGCCCCCCAAAATGGGCCACAGTAGTGGGAAGGAGGCTGGAGGGGATGCAGCGCCTGGGGGCGGAACTCTAAGTCAGACCTCGCCCCCCACGGTACTAGCCCCGCCCCCTAGGTGTGAGCCTCAAGCCTTTCCCCCACCTTGGCCCCCTACCCTGAACGGA